>QGOB01001982.1:0-57902 GCA_003313055.1 Termitomyces sp. MG145
AAGGATGAAACATCTTGATCTCAGCTTTTACTGGCTCAGAGATGCTGTAGATGAGCAGAAACTTGTTCCCCATCATATTCCTGGATCAGAACAAGTTGCAGATTTGCTCACCAAACCACTTCCTTTGCCAAAAGTAAAGTTTTGTAGAGAGAAGATGGGAATTTATTGAATAATTGAAGATATGCTGGTTCAGGGGGAAGTGTTAAAATGTGCTATACATTTCCAGAGTTCACCACCATACCCATCTCTTTCCATTCTGTCAGTTCAGCTTGCTTCCATTCTGTCACTCCAGCTTGCTTCTATTCTGTCACTCCAGCTTACTTCCATTCCAGCTTGCTGTCACTATTGACAACTTCCATTCCATCTTGCTGTCACCTCTGACTGCTTCCATTCCATTCATCTGTCACTTTGATTACTTGATTCATTCACACACTCTTAGTATATAAGGTAGTTAGTTTTACCTGGACTCCTCAGTTTCTGACTTTGGATTCCAGGTGTGTATTGCAACTTATATTTAATGCAATCTAGTTTCTGACTTTGGATTCCAGCTTTAGTGACAATACTGTCCCCTGTGCTTGCCTGTTTTCAACAGGTTATGGGCCCCGGGCTCTAAAGCTTTAATCCATAATTTTTAGGTTGATTACTTTGTGTCTGTGCTAAAGTCCTTATAGTGGTTGCAGTTCCCTCTAGTTACATAGACTCTGAACTTTTGGGCTGGCACTCTTAAGTGGGGCCACTTTATCTCGCCAGTGAAGCCTGACACGCCTAACTGGGAGGTGTTACAATTGCAGAGTCTGCAGTTAGATAGTTAGCTTTACTATACCTCATCTTCCTGCTGCACCACTCCTGAGGACCTTACAGGAACCCTGCCAGTTTATTAACTGGATTGTGGCTGTATTCCTTCTGGCATACTAGACCTTGGTGATCTACATCTATTGCTTTTTTAATCACTTTCAGATGCTTTTCTGCCTGCATTCTGCACTATTCAAACCCTCTATCAACTCTCACTATGCCTACTTCTATTCCAACTTTCACAAAACTCAACTCTCACAACTACAATTCCTGGTATGGTCACTTTTCCATTTCCAACAGGTTATGGGCCCCGGCACTTCCTTGTGCTTAAGTCAGCCTGCTTACTTAATGGAATTGTGAGTAATAAGTCATATGACTTGCCATGTCAGGGGGATGTGTTAGATGATGACAGGTCAAGTCATCTGACAGCTTAGAGCTCTGAGTTAACTACACAAAACTGTCCTGTGTTCCAGTTCCTGCAGTGAACCTTAGTGGCAGTAGTAGTAACCATCTCATGCCTAGAAGGTACTTATATGTAACCTACTAGCTCCTTGTGTAACTAGACCATATAGCTCAGTGGTTAGAGCATAATATGGGGTGCATACCCAAGAGGTCCCAGGTTCAATTCCTGGTATGGTCACTTTTCCATTTCTAACACTGAACCTAAGCATTGAGCTGCTGTCAAGCATTTACTGCCCTATTGTAAAGGCACCATAGACTCCATTTCAATGCTGATTCTGGCATTCAACACTTCACTACATTCTGTGATGCCTGACATGGAGATTGTCCTGATTCAGGTTAGTCAACTGGTGGTTATTTAACTATTATTGGGGGGGGAGCTATTGGCTGGAGTAGCAAACTTCAATCTGTTGTTGCCTTATCTACAACTGAAGCAGAATACATTGCTGCTGTAGAAGCTGGCAAAGAGATTGTATGGATGTGAAATATTCTTCATGAAATGGGCTACACCTCTACTGTACTATCTCCAATGTTGATTGACAATCAATCAGCAGTCAGTATTACAAAGAATCCTGAACATCATGGAAGGATGAAACCTCTTGATCTCAGCTTTTACTGTAATGAGCAGAAACTTGTTCCTTATCACATTTCTGGATCAGAGCATATCTGCTTACCAAACCACTTTCTTGCTCAAAGTAAAGTTCTGTAGAGAGAAGATGGGAATTTATTGACTGATTGGAGATATGCTGATTTGGGGGGAAGTGTTAAAATGTGCCATACATTTCCAGAATTCACGTGCCATTCCATTCCAGTTTCACTTTGGTTCCTTCATTCCATTCCAGTTTTACTTTGGTTCCTTCATTCCATTCAAGTCTCAGTTTGTTTCCTTTGTTCCATTCAAGTCTCACTTAGGTTCCTTCATTCCATTCATGCACTTTTAGTATATAATGTAGTTGGATTTACCTGAAAGTCCCCAGTTTCTGACTCTGGACTTCAGCTTTAGTAACTATTCAGTTCCTTGTGCTTGCCTGTCTTCAACACTTTCTCCTCTGTCTTGACTGTGTGGAATTACAGTCAGTGGCCAGATCAAGGGGCATCTTTTGATGGTTGGTGAATGGACAACAATAGTTGCGCCACAATTGGAAGGATGTCTTCGAAGAACAAGAAACAGCCTTGAACATGAGAAAAAGTCAGGTTACAATTATAGCCAGAGTTATGACGTTCAACGTTCAACACGTCAACATTCCAACACATTCGGCAAAAGAATACTTGATCAGCAATTAAACATGCTAAAGAATTGTTGCCAATAGATATATCTACTACAAGCACTTCCAGATACATGGGCATGACAATGAGCATCGATAGTTCATCGCAACCCACATATGCTTCGATGTCGATGATAATCAATCTGATTCAGAGTCTAAATCTCGTGTTTTCACCCAGTTATCTAGCTCTGCGATAATCTTTCTCTGGATTTCTTGTGGTTGCCGGGCACTTATAAAACGGAAGTCATGAGCTGCAAGTACGGATGAACAAAGATAGGTCGACTCACAAGTCTTGTGCAAAGTTGGGAACATCACTGGGTTTATTGATCATTCCAAGTTCCACGAGAGCTTGATGTCTTAATGCCAGTCTAGCAGCAAGCTCACTAAGATCATAAAACTGCTTAGACAAATGAGATCACGCACTGTTTCTCCGGTGTCTGCTGAGGTTTGTGATGCCTTCGTATCGGTGGCCATTGTTGTTTTGGTGAGCCCTTCTCAGGAGATCCACCCTTGGCATGCTTTGACTTTCGCCGGCGGCGCGTCTTCGATCAGAAAATCAGCCCACGAGTCAGAAGAAGACGGTAAACGAACAAGCAGAGTCTTCTTTGTCCGTTCCTCCTCAATTCGGCTGGGGGCAATGATTTGATCATTGTGGTGGCTATACTTGACACCAATCGAACTGAGAGTCTTTTGGATCGCATCCTGTTCGCGGTTTTCCGAGGTGGGTAGGGCTACGGCAAATTAGCACGCTCGTCATAGGAAAAGCACGGATGCCTCTACCGTCATCGAACAACAAAGCTCCTAGACCTCTCATATTGCCCTTGAAGCCTATTATTCACTTGAGTTGTCAATATCACAAGGAGTAAACTCACTGCATCTTCTTTATCTTTCCATCCTTTTGTTTCATCATCCATAAGCCAATCTTCGCCACTAGACTTAGACTGTTTCTTATGTTTAGGAGCGCCTCCCATATTCGTAAGGGCCCAGTCGAGCTCGGCAAGATTTGCCTTCTCAATCTGACAGAAGCATCAGGTTCATCATCCGTCACCGAAGGGCAAGAATTGTACCGCCATTTTAGTCGCAAGCTTATCCTCGTGGAGTTTGAAGATATTCTCAATTCCAAAGAGCTCTCCTTTCTTCGCTGTATCACCTTGGATACCCTCGAAGTATCTGCATCTCGTTGAGTTCGTTTCAATAATTTAGAGTATCTGCAAGACCTAGTTTGGACGCTGGCTTCGTATCCAATAGCCATCTGTTGTTGTTTGTAGATTTGTCGTGCGTAAATCAACTCTTCCACAGAACCGGCGCCGAGAAGGCGATAAACAGAAACATCGCGAGCTTGACCAAAACGGAACGCCCTATGATCGAGGTCAAGCTGTATGCATTCTAGCTCCAAAATATATCTCTACCTATCCATAGCCTGGAGATCGTGCGCAGGGTCTCCATCACCAGTCAAATCAATTCATAATATAATCACTCTAAGACTCACTCCAGTTGGGGTCTAATCACATGTTAGGATGGGCCAAAAATTGGGATGGATACTGTATACACACCAAAAATAACTACTTTATTGGCACCCGTCAGGTTTAGGCCGGTTCCGCCAGCGAGCGTCGAAATCAAAAATATGAAGATGTCCCGATCAGCGTGAAATTGATCAATCATAGGCATGCCTGAAGGTCAAATTCGAGATTAGAGGCAGTAGCTAATATATTACAATTCTGACTGCTTACGATCTGATTGCCTGGTAGCCCCATCCAGTTTGAGGAATTCAAGACCTTTCAGAAGGCCGACGTAAGCAAGCGTAACAGAGGTTGACACATTTTTGTAACCTCTGGACTTCAGATGGAATTCGAGCATTTCCAATAATTTGACAGATTTCGTAAAGATCAGAACTTTGTTCGACGGTTCCTTGCGCCACTCCTTCAACAGCATCTCCAGTACCTTAAAATAACTTCAACATGACAGGTGTACAGAGACTTGCAGATAAACAGACCATACCGCCCACTTTCCGCAAAATCTAGGTTGCATCATTGCCGTTCCGTACTTGGGTATATCACCATTTGGAAATGCAAGCTCAGCCAGCGCCCTGTTTCGAGCGACCTAAACGGGAATGAGATTCATCTGCAAAGGCATACGATGGAAAAATAACTTGTTCAGGGCTGTCAGTCGGTGCTTAAGAAAAGGAAAGGATTTAGTCGCTGTACGAGAGAGTGAGAACCAGAACAAGATACAGACATGGTAAAATGAGAGCCAGATGGTTCGATAATTTGATAAGGATCGACATATATTTGAACACATCGCCAGGAATGACTGTACCGCAACAATTCTTTCGGCTTTAAGTCACAAGTCAATCACATATGAACTAGAACTCGGAATTGAAGACTCGCCTTTTACGGGAACCACAAGTGCACGGATCATCTCTATGGATTAGATTTTGCACAGGGGTCATATTCAAGATCTGTTTGTATACATCGATTTGCCTGGGAGTTAAAGGGCAAAATACGACTTCATCGGTTTTCTTTGGAAGCTATCGGGCAACGAGATTTAGCCAATCAATATGTTGATTCGAATATTATATAAACGTACCTGGTTGCTAATGATGTCCTTTGTTCTATTTAAGAGTCATTATAACCAAGACACGACGAGAAGAGAAGCAATTTACCTTCGCAGGAAGAACTTTGGTAGTAGTCTGTCTCTCAAAACGAGAGCTACGACCTGACCGGGTTGAAGTAATGGCCATCACTTTTAAACTGCCATAGACTCACAAGGGCTTTTGCACGCTCATCCTCTGTCGCACCAGCTGACTGACCCGCTATCAACGGCTTCACAATAAATCCATGCCACTGTCTCGCCGTTCCAAGCCTCCCGGGATTTGTCCAGTCCAAGATCGTCCACATCTCCTTGTACGAATTTTGAATCGTGGTACCCGTGAGTCCAAAACGGCGCTCGCATGCAAATTGATGATATGCCACGGTGATCTTGGAAGCGACGTTCTTGACCCGATGTACCTCATCTACGAAGATGCACGTCCATGGGAGAGTGTCCAAGATATCAATGTCCTTTCGCGCCAGATCAAAAGTGGTAAGGACTACTGAAGTCTGAGGACGACAAATCGAAATCCATACAGAAAGGAACATACGGACGTCAAGTCTGCCCATTCTGAAGTCGTTAAGGACCGGTTCGCGCTCTTTCCGGCTGCCATTGTACATGCCAACCTCGAAGTAACCCCACTTGTCAAGGATACGATGTCAAAAAAAAGGGCTCGCTAGAAATTACTCACTGTCTGAAACTCCCGCTGCCAATTATGCACAACTGTGCTAGGAGCAATAATGAGGCACGTTGGCCACGTCGCATCGGCAGGGGGTAGTTTTCTTCTGTTCCTCCAGGCTTCCCCGTCTTGAAGGCGAGATATATGCTTCCTCCGACGGTTCTTGTCTGTAACAACTCCTTTCTTCTGCATAATGGCCGACAGGAACGATATTACCTGTATTGTTTTGCCTAGAGTCTATCAGCACAAAATTGAGAATATTTTGAGTAAACAGAACTTGCCCTATAACAGTCATTGAGGGATTATATCCGTTTTCAGAATTGAGAGGAAAACGTACCAAACCCATATCATCTCCAAGGAGTCCACCACGACCTTCTGCATACTGCTTGTAGAAGAACTGTACACCATCCCGTTGATAGTCACGAAGATATGTGTTGATCGCCGCAGGAATCGCAATTTTATTTTCAGCGTCAAGATGGAGAGGCCCGAGGTACATTTGGCCTTCTCTGAGTGGGAAGCCTGGCCGAGGCTCAAGGCGCTGAATTGAAAGGCGATGAGAGTCTATTCCTCTTCGAAGACGGAGAGAAATACCGGATCACCAAGTTCATACTCGTCGTCGGATTCCGTATCTGACCCAGAAGACTCGTCTTTTGCATCTCCAGGTGTTATCGTAGGTTCCCCCATGTCCGACTCAGGTTCAGTGACGGATTCTTCTGATCCTAAACACTTGAGATTCAATCATTTCTTGCAAATAATAGTAACGAGCGTCAAGAGACTCAACCTTGACCCTGTTCAGAAGGCAAGTTCTTGGAGATTGTCTGCGCCATGATATGCGCTGATCTTGTCGGTACTCCATCATCCGGCTCAGAATCTGATTCTAAAGAAGTAACATCATTGAACTGACGAAGTGTACAAAAAAGCGATATTTACCTGTGACAGAGCCATCATCCTCAGGTTTGACATTCCTTGTAGCAAGTTTTATACTCGAGATTAGTGGAGGTAGAGATTTAGTGTCTCTTGTGACACCAAAAAGTGTCTTCGGTGGTACATGCTCGTCTTCGCCACTCTCACATTCTCCGTCCTCTTCATCTTCCTCTCGTTCATCTCGCATATCACCTGGCTCATCATCGTCATCTGCGCCTTCCGATTCTGAATGTAAGTTCAGATTCTCTTCGGCTATAAAGCGTTACTGTCAGGATTCATAGTATATTGAATATTGTGATGTACTCACCGAAGTACTGTATGAGAGGGTTCAATTTGTGCGGATAAATGCATCGCCGTTGTACTTATACAGCAGATAAGTGCCCAGAATCGTTTCAGACCTAAAAGTGGCATCTCACTTTGAGTCCGCCTCTGTGGCGACCCTCCGCTAACACTCCTACCCTTCTTCCGGGCTATTGAGGCTGCCAATGTCTTACCCCTTTTGCGCTTTTTGACAGGCTCGGGAACATAATCGCCCGGATTAAAGTCAGAGTCCGAGTCAATTTCTGGACACATATCAATATGTATACATCAAAGTAACCAAATGTTTCAAACCGAGTGGTACAAGCGATGACGCATGATTGCCTGCCAACCAAGAGGTGAAAAGAGACCATCACAACAATAAGACAGAACTTATACGTTGCGCATATCCGGAGACTTTCTCTGGCTTCAACATGGATAAGAAACAATAACAAGACACGGCTAATAATTAATGACAACGCGTCTCTCACGTGATCATATTACCCCTTTTGGATAGGATATAGTACTCAGGAGTAGGAGCTGGTCCGGTTGGATGAGATGATGAATTCATTGAATTCACTAATGGCACAGGACGACTGCAGTATTGTATATAAAAAAGGCTGAAATCCTCAGGGAAAGCAAGGTAACACATGTTCTTTCGGCTTAAAGACAATCAGTCGTACGCCTCCTCGGCACTCCTGCGGGCCAGTCTTCGTACTTTCTTCCGATACCCTATAACAACTTCAAAAGGTATCCGATGTGTAAAATGACTTGCGTACCTTCAAGATCCGTCCTAACCTGTTTCGCTGCGTCAACATTTGCCGGGCTATCGAGGTTGGGTGTATTTGACGACAGGAGTGAGATAACGCTGAGGAGCTGAGATCCGAATCAGATCACCAAGAATTCGAAAATCATAATTGACGTGAACTCACGATAGATTCCACAGAATGCACAGGCAGCCATCTCTCTCCGGCATCTTCGTAACCGTATTGATCGTCGCCGGGAGCGTGCTTGGGCAAGAGAATATGCATCAAAAAAAATCGGAGAGTTGAGTGTTGTCTCGACACACCAGGATAGAGATGCAGACGACGCCATCCGGATAGACTGGATAGTGTGTCAGGACAAAGTCTGGCTTTGATCCAGTCGGACGTACTGTTTGGATGCCACATTGGCGTAATGAACCGCATCTTCGGGGGTAAAAGAGGGAACTCAGGAGGAAATGACAACCGCGCCTTGTAGAAGCCGCCTTCACTGATACACCTAGATGAGATCCGCTGTAATGCAGCGCGATAAGATGGACGTACTAAAGTGTGTCAGCAGGACTGCGAGGGTCAATGAGCGTTCAAACGGAAGACGCAACCATACTCACCCGATGATAAGAACTTCCCACTCGAAAAGATTGTCATCGTCAACGAGGCCTATGTTAGACAGTAATTAACGAAGCTATCGGCTGAAGATGGGGAGACAACAAGCCTGCGGAAAAGCCTTCAACTGGACGCTTGGTGAGTTCCGTCAGCTGTCGACGAAGGAGGAGGGTGTTCGAATTGTTAGACGCAGGCTTGGACATGTTCAGAACAGATATAATCGCGATGTTTCGTTATGGGAGATCCACAAGGTTGCGTGACTCTTAAGTATGGCGGCGCACGTGACAATATCACAAAAAAGCAAGCTTGTGTTATGGCAAGTTTCTTGTATTGTGGCAAGGTCTTGTATTGTGGCAAGGTCTATTGTATTCTGAAGGTCTCTTGTTGTGTTATGAGAGGCAATTGTAAGTTTCAAAAAAGTAATGATTGTATTGAAAGAATAAGGATACGAGGGGGGCAAGTCTGTCCCTCATCTGGCATTGTTCGTCCTTGAGCCTTTGGAAAGAATGTTGCCTTTTTCATCTCGAGTTGACTTGGATTTAGTGGAATATAACAGCCGGCGCTACGACCTTCGTGGCCTGGCAATGTATCGAATTCTATTCTTCACGAAGGGGAAAGGCCCGGCCCTTACCGGATCTTTCTTGCATGACTGAGCTCGAATTACGCTTTCACATATGCATGAATTTCAGAGATGCTTATGGTGACCGCGTAACTCAATACGATCACATGATACAGATCTGCGTCCACGTGCCAGTTTTTCCCTGTTGGAGGATTTCATTTGTAGCTCCCACTTCAGTGACAAGGCTATCTCTATTGATACAGAGGTACACATATATCTGGATCCTGTGACAAAGGATATTTGCTGAAGAACGCACGACGGTGCTAAGGAACGAGTGTATCATGGATGAAGATGAGATTGACCAGTGGGACCAGATAAATCATAGTACCTGGCGAGGACTAGGCCTTACTGATCCAATTAAAAAAGTCGAGGTGTGCATGTACGTTATTGCTTTTCCGCCGGAACCACTGACGTGACCTTTGGTAGGACAAATGGCTACTACTACCTGCCTTTCTCAAAGTGAAGGGCCTCGTGAAGCAACACATAGACTCATTCAACTACTTCGTTGATGTGGACATTAAAAACATCGTTAAAGCTAATAACAAAGTCACTTCTGACATCGATCCTCGCTTCTGGTTGAAATACACCGACATCAACGTCGGATTTCCCGATCGCAATGAAATGTCCACTATCGACAGAAAGGTCACACCAAACGAATGTCGACTTCGCGATATCACCTATGCTGCGCCTATCATTGTCACCATACAATACACGCGTGGGAGGTCTATCGTTCAGAGGAACGTCAATATTGGCAGACTCCCGATCATGCTAAGGAGTAGCAAGTGTGTTCTGACGAACAGGACAGAGGCAGAGCTTGCGCGTATGATTGAATGTCCACTCGATCCTGGAGGATACTTTGTCGTGAAAGGCACAGAGAAGGTCATTCTTGTACAAGAACAATTGAGCAAGAATCGAATTATCGTTGAGACGGACCCTGTCAAGGGCATAGTGCAGGCTTCATGTACATCGTGCGTCAATTTTTTTCTCGTTTCTATCCAGTTCGGTATTCGAATGGATATTCCTAGATCTACTCACGGTGGCCTGAAGTCCAAAACATACGTTGCAACGAAGAAAGGCAAGATATATCTTCGTCACAACTGTGTTCACGAAGACATACCCATCGCGATCGCCCTGAAGGCACTGGGAATTCAGTCTGATAAAGAAATTCTTTTGCTAACCGCAGGCAACACCGAAGCCTACAAAAATGCATTCTCAGCGAATTTGGAAGAGGCAGCCAAGCTTGGTGTCTTCACCCGGCAACATGCTCTAGAATATATCGGTAGTCGCGTGAAGATTAACCGACGCGTCATGGGTCCCCGGCGTCCAGCATGGGAGGAAGCGTTGGAGGCTCTTGCGACCATCGTCCTCGCTCATGTCCCTGTCAACGGCCTGGACTTCCGCTCTAAGGCACTCTTTGTTGCCACAATGACGCGCCGGGTCCTTATGGCTATTGATGATGAGAGTATGGTCGACGACCGTGATTATGTCGGAAACAAACGGTTGGAGCTGTACGTTTTCATCGTTAGCTTCCTTGCACGTATCTCACAGGGCGTTAGGGCTGGGCAGCTTTTGGCACTTCTTTTTGAAGATCTATTCAAAACCTACAATACCAATCTCAAGTCGGCAATTGACAAAGTCCTCAAGAAACCTTCAAGAACCAGTGAATTTGATGCCTTCAATACCATGCAGTTCCAAGGTGATCACCTGACAGCTGGTTTCGTCCGTGCTATATCGACGGGGAACTGGTCTTTAAAGCGTTTCAAGATGGAACGCGCAGGTGTTACCCATGTCCTCAGTCGGTTGAGTTTCATCTCTGCTCTCGGCATGATGACTCGGATATCCTCTCAGTTCGAGAAGACAAGAAAGGTCAGTGGGCCCAGAGCATTGCAGCCCAGCCAATGGGGTGTACTTTGTCCTAGCGATACTCCTGAAGGAGAAGCTTGTGGTCTTGTCAAGAATCTAGCCCTGATGACACACATTACGACTGATGTAGACGAGGAGCCGATCATACGGCTTGCATTCATGTTGGGGGTGGAAGGTTTGTGATAACTCAACACTTCCATTTTCGGGTTTTTGATGAATCTCTTACACTGTAGACATCATGTTAGGCACTGGAACCGAGATCTATGGAACTCATACCTTTGTGGTCAACGTTAATGGTACTATCATTGGTCTTACTCGATATCCGACGCGGTTCGTGGCTCAATTTCGAAAACTTCGACGCGCTCGACGTATGAGCGAGTTTGTCAGTGTCTACATTAATAACCATCATCACACTGTGCACATTGCCAGCGACGGTGGCCGAATCTGTCGACCGATGATCATCGTGGAAAATGGCCGCCCGAAAGTCACTTCGGAACATATTACTGTGAGATCGGATCTCCAAAATTTCTGAAATCCCCACCGCTGACATCGTTTTTTCTTGAAGCTTCTTAAAAAGGAAAAATTCACATTCGATGATTTCCTTAGGAAGGGACTTGTTGAGTATCTCGACGTGAACGAAGAGAATGACACTTATATCGCACTGTACGAATCTGACATTGTACCTCCCACTACACATCTGGAGATCGAGCCTTTCACACTTCTTGGCGCCGTTGCTGGCCTCATCCCTTACCCGCATCATAACCAATCTCCGCGCAATACGTATCAATGTGCTATGGGCAAACAAGCCATCGGTGCCATCGCTTACAACCAGCTCAATAGAATCGACACCCTCCTGTACCTCCTTGTCTACCCTCAAGAGCCCATGGTGAAAACAAAGACTATTGAACTCGTTGGTTACAATCGTCTTCCAGCTGGCCAAAATGCGACGGTCGCAGTCATGAGTTTCTCCGGATACGATATCGAAGATGCGCTAATTCTAAACAAGGTTACACATATATACGTTCGCCTTGGAAGTTGACTGAGGGCTTGCTCCTACAGGCCAGTCTTGACCGTGGTTATGGGCGTTGTCAAGTCTTGCGCAAGAACGCAACACTCATCCGCAAATATCCTAATGGAACGTGAGTATATTGACCCACCTATACACTGAAAGCCTTCTTTCCTTTGAGTTTTCAAGGAAACCTTACCTCTTTTTAATTAGATATGATCGTTTGGCTGATGCGCCCGTCGACGAAAACGGACAGGTGGCAAAGAAATATGACATCATTCAGATGGACGGCTTGGCGGGTGTCGGAGAACGTGTTGATCCCGGTGATGTCTACGTCAACAAGCAAAGCCCGACCAATGCGACCGACAATACCTTCACTGGACAGGCCGCGTCTGTGCCTTACAAAAACACGCCCATGACTTACAAATCTCCTGTTGCTGGGAACATCGACAAGGTCATGATAAGTGATACTGAAAACGACCAGACTCTCATCAAGGTCCTGATCCGTCAAACGCGGAGGCCAGAACTTGGCGACAAGTTCTCATCCAGACATGGGCAGAAGGGCGTTTGTGGACTTATTGTCAATCAAGAGGACATGCCTTTCAACGACCGTGGAATCAGTCCGGGTAAGTCGGTGCAATGTGATCGTCGGAATATCTCATGTTGTTTAAAAACAGATACCATCATGAATCCTCATGGTTTCCCCTCCCGCATGACGGTCGGGAAGATGATCGAACTTCTAGCGGGCAAGGTTATCAATTTTTCTGGTCTTACAAAGTTGAACGACCTAACGAGTAGTTTGCAGGCCGGCGTCCTCCGAGGTACCCTTGAGTATGGCACTGCGTTTGGCGGTTCCAAAGTATTTTGCGCCACTCTTCCCCACAGGGGTTAGACTCACTGTTTGTCTCAGGTGGAAGACATGAGTCGAATTCTTATTGAAAAAGGATTCAGTTACGCCGGTAAAGACATGTTGACCAGCGGCATCACTGGCGAACCTCTTGAAGCATATGTATATTTCGGACCGATTTACTATCAGGTATGGAATCGTCTTTGCTACTTATTGATTTCAGTTGAATGACGCGCTTCCCGTAGAAATTAAGTAAGTCGTCTTCGGAATGTTTACATTTCTGTGCCTCAAATGTCATATTTACAGAACATATGGTGATGGACAAAATGCATGCTCGTGCAAGGTGAGCTTTACGACCTATTTAGGCCCCGAAATCCCCCTCCTAACTCTAAGTAGAGGGCCTCGGGCAACGCTTACACGTCAGCCAACCGAAGGTAGGTCCCGTGAAGGAGGTTTACGGTTGGGCGAGATGGAACGAGACTGTCTGATTGGATATGGCGCAACGCAACTTTTGCTCGAGCGGTTAATGATCTCTTCGGATAAATTCGAAGTTAACGCATGCGAAGAATGTGGATTGATGGGTTACAACGGATGGTGCACCTACTGCAAGAGCTCCAAGAAGATGGCCCAGTTGACTATCCCATATGCGGCTAAACTGTTGTTTCAGGAGGCAGGTGTTCTTAGGCCCGTTGTCCCTGTTCAAAATGACTGAATGTTGTTGACTTCAGCTCATGGCCATGAATGTTGTACCCCGATTGGTCCTTGATGATGCCTAATGCGCATCGTGACAGTTTTGGGGCCGATTGGCAATTCGGCGCTGCGATAGATGGTAGGTAGAACGTCCATCGCTGCCCACAATTTGCAGAGCCCGTGAACGGATACTATGTGCGAGGGCGAAAGGTTGAAATGGATCTGCTGATCATTCTTGTGATCCAAAGACAAGAATGTTCAAGTATTGTACCATCTATCCAAGTGCTGTGACGCACTTACAACTCTGTACAGATAGCAAGTAAATGATATGACCTCTATCATGGGGTAATTGCAGAGTACTGTCGCTACTGATTATGTTTGTGGGTCAAGCGTCATCACATTCTCTGACCTGTGTATTTCTTCACCTTCAAGGCCAAGCCAAGACCCAAAGTCTGGAGACTTGTCCATACTGGCAGACCTGCAGACAGAATGAGATATGTATATAAGTATCAAGAGACTTGGGAAATTGTGTGCGTAATCAACGAAGTAAATTCGATGGTCAACAAGCTCTTCTTAATGAGCAAGATT
This sequence comes from Termitomyces sp. MG145, assembly GCA_003313055.1. Classification (NCBI taxonomy): domain Eukaryota; kingdom Fungi; phylum Basidiomycota; class Agaricomycetes; order Agaricales; family Lyophyllaceae; genus Termitomyces; species Termitomyces sp. MG145. The sequence continues at coordinate 13,983 of QGOB01001982.1, forward strand.
TGCGATGTAAGGGCCAAATGTTCCCAAGCTGGCGACAAAAACCATCACGAACCAATGCCCGGTGTAAAAGATTATTGATTATACCTACTCACATTATCTGATGAATGTACTAACACTACTTTCTGCGTGGTTTTGTGGGGTCCGGATCAGATGCGACTGGATCGTCCGTTCAACATTGGCATTCAAAGGTTGAATGGATGGCACTCTGTTATGGAAGAGCGTTTGCTGGTATTATAATTAAAGCAGCATCAACTTAAAATTGGCATATTCAGACATTGCGAGTAGATGAGTACAACCCAGATGGCATGGCACAATTGAATCTGTTCAAATGTGACAGCATTCTTCCGTGAAAAAGTTGAGAGCCACGCTCAATGGAGTAGGATCCACCCTTGACTATCGGCTGCCCATGCAGCCGCAACAGAAGGTTGTGCATATCCTTGTCAACCTGAGATACGCTGTCAGAAAAAACGTTAAATTTTCTCTGCTGTGGCCTAAAATACGTTGTATTGGACCGAGATTTTGCCATTTTCAACCCCTGGAATATGCTATTCTCGGGAGAGAAATATAGGGCTTCTCGGGGTTTATCACAAGGCACGTACAGCGAGGCACCGGCTCGAAGGATTCTTGTACCAATATATCCTGTCGAGCTTTGACATCTAGAAGAATGCACCCCTCGACTCGGAACCTGAGAAGTAGAGGACACGATCCGGATTCCGAGCGTTATTAGAGGGATGATTTTGAATGGGCAATGGGGACGCGATGGAGTCTGGAGTCGTCGTGGCGAAGTCCGCTTTGATTCGTTCCACGTGATCTCGGGTGGATCAAGCACTGTGGTGCACTGTTGGTTGTCTCCCAACAGCCTCGATCGCTTCGTCAAACTCACAGATTTATGGCCGGCAGGAGTTCAACTAGTGCAACGGCGCTACGTCGTCTCATGACTGAATACAAGCAGTTAACTTCAGGGGGTAAGACGAAACTGAAGCAGATATTCACCTCAGCCTGATATTAGGATACTGGCAGGCTCTCCCGATGGCATGTTCACTGCCGGTACAATAGTCTTTTGTCTTGGTCATTCGCCTTCAGTTGATAATGCGTCACAGGACCTATCTCCGAATCTGACTTCTTCACTTGGGAGGCACTCATCTGTGGCCCGAAAGACACACCGTTCGTAAGTCACGCAGCCATGGCCTCATCGTTAACACTAAACTTCATTTAGGAAGGGGGGGTGTTTGCTGCAAAATTGACTTTTGTGCGTTATGGTATTTGCACTAGAAATCACCGATTAGCTCACCACTCCAACAGCCGTCTGACTACCCTCTATCTCCTTTCAAGATGAAATTTGAACCACCTTTATTTCACCCAAACAGTGAGAACGAACGCCTTGAGTGCTGTATCATGGCTTATTTATTCTGTTAGTCTATGCCGATGGGAACGTATGCATCTCGATATTACATACGCCAGGGGACGATCCAACCATGTATGAACAAGCTTCTGAACGCTGGAGTCCCGTCCAAAGCATCGAAAAAGTCATTCTTAGCGTTATATCAATGCTTGCGGGTAAGCTGCCACCCTGATGAATCATCAAGTTTATAGCCAATAATCGTGTGCAGAGCCAAACCTCGAGAGCGGCGCCAATATTGATTGCTGCAAGTTATACCGAGAAAATCGAGCGGAATATGAGAGAATAGTACGAGAATCTATTAAGGAACAATTAGGACTATAAGAGTGAAGTATCAATGCAGTATTGTTCCAATGTCTTGATATAATGTAGGCGGCATTAGTATGTTAGGCGGCATTAGTATGTAATCAATTATGGTATAGTTCAAATCCGTCGCAATCTGAAAATCCTTCCACTGACTGGAAGTCCAAAGATGTGTCTTTGTATGTACTCGTTTCGAAACAAGCCTTTTGGATCGACGGCTTCGATTGTTCGCCTGAAGTCATCGAAGCGCGGGTATAGTTCGCGAAGTTGACCAGGTTGAAGACCGTGTGCCTTTGCCCAATGAGGTCGACCACGATGCCGAGCCACGATCGATTCATAACCACTAAAATACCGCCGATAGGGTACGTTAAATCCGTAGGGTCTGATACCAGATTAGCGAGAAGGATGAATGGGATTAAAAGATGCTACGCTCACTTGTATTGGACAATCCCAATCCAACATGTCCGCTGACTATAGCTGGGACTAAGCCAGATATCGTCTGGGGCAGAAAACCGGATTTCAATCGGGACGTGGGGACGAATGCCGTTAGGATCTTGACTCTCCTTTTCCAACCAAGTCCGAAGTTCACGAAGACAGTACTGTGCTTCCTCTAAAGGTACGGCCCATTCGGTTGTGTGTTGTGGATACTAGGTGGTACATCAGTGAAGACTGAATGCAAACCGAGGACACTTACTCGGCAATCCACATTGAATATGCGATGACTGTCGTCAACGCCGGTTGTCTGTTTTTTCATCAGCCAGCAGGTATAATGTGATATCCATGTATTGAGGAACAGGAAGTATCGAGCGACAAATAAGAAGAGTTGCGTGAGATGGTATCCCAGAAGAGTATGCCACCACCAGCCGCCAACAGGGTTCTTCGGCTGAAGCAACAGATTAACGGCATTGAGATTAAATAGCCTGAAACAAATACCTCTTTTGAACGATCGGAATAGCTACAACGCACTGTGTCAGAAGCCGGGAACCACCAAAAACGGACATGTTGCGAGGAATAGACAAGTTTATCAAAGCGCTGGATGAAGTCATTGAAAGAGATAGACTCCTGTATCTCTTTTAACCGGAACGCAGGCTCGACCTCTAGTTGTATAGTGAGTATGAGACCGGTAGCTCCCAGACCACATATAGTCGCGATGAACAGATCAGGCCGTTCGTTCCGAGAACAAAAGGCGCGAGTTCCGTTAGCCAAAAGGAGCGTTAATCCCATGACATGGGTGGAAATTACGCCGTACTCGATGCCCGACCCGTGTGTGGCGGTCGTTATAATTCCGGCGAGAGTCTGGTCCGAGATGGAACCAACATTGGTCATTGCAAGATTGTAGTGACCCAATTGAGCGTGAAGATCGTGTAGGGTAATACCCCCTTGTGCGACGACGTAGCGTTTCTCCACATTGACCTACATACGAGGTACAACAGCAAAAAAAAGCTTCAAAAGAGCCTGATCCATACCTCAAGCACACGGTTCAGTTTTGTTGTCCGAAGCATGTACTCATTCGTGCACGCGAGGTCGCTTGGACTGTGACCGACGCCAGCAGCCTTGACAGATTTGCCTTTGCGACGCGCAAGTTCAAGGATGAGCTCACATTGAAACTCATTTTCCGGTTCGAATATGGCCAGAGGAGCACAGTAAAAGCTTTGACCCCAATTGTTAAAACCGGCGTTAGGCGACGTTATGCGCTGCAGGAGTTGTTCGAGGTTCTGCAAGGGAATATCGCTGGAGGTTGCGGTCAGTTGGGAGGACATGGCTGACTGTGATATTTGACAAACTTTTTTGCACTTGATACTATATAGGTGACGCTTGAGATGGGGGGCTTCCGATCGATCGGTTCTTTATGCAATCTCGGAAGACTCCGGATAGTTGCTCTTGAATCGAGTAAGGGTATCCATGTTGTTGTGAACCGAGAACTGGGACAGATCGCATGGCCGAGGGGGATCTCTATAGGCAAGAGTACATACCACCATGACCGAGTAATCTCACTCAATTGAATCCACCCTGCGCTCGATCATTATTTCGTCGCCTCTAGAGGAGTCCAGCAACGCTGAGAGAGGATCGTGTAAACAGACCGATATATTTAGTCCAGCCGACAAGGGACGTCCCTCATGATGTGATTACTACTGGGGCCAAAATTTCAAATGCTGGCAAAAAGAGTGATGGCTGAAGTATGCGAGCAGCGACACTGACGGAACATTGTGAGAGACCAAGCATATGGAGCTCGGGGCTCTCCGAAGGCATAGGACAAGATAAATGGTATAATGAGCATGTAAAACCCGATAAAGTGAAGAACAAAGTAGTCGCTAACTCAAATAATCAAAGGTTACCCTGTCTCGAGTGTCAGCGGAGTTCAGGACCGGGTAACGAGAGCTATACTACCTTCCCCATTCCTGATTGCTGTACAATAAAATACCACGGACTTCGGCACTATCCAGCTCCAACCCAAGCTCAAATTCTGATAAAGTTAGCTCAAATTTTGCAAATAGGTAAAGCTAACCCACCGGTATAGAACCCGCCGCTGGGTTGAAGTATCGTCGCGTTCTGCTGGAATGTGGGAAGCGATGAGAGATTAACAGTCCATTTACACAGTTCGGTTGTTTCCCCTTCATCGGTATATCGCATAATCTTGTCTGTATCGCTCGTGTAAAGCGTAGCGACGAACGTTGAATCTGATGAACAACAATGTGAAGAACGCGATCAAAAGACCAATTGAAATAATCATGCCTTGCTTGGTCTGTGAGTACTTGCTAGCAATATCAAAGTGTCAGAATCGGGGGGCTTGATGCCAAAAGTCATACATACCAGAATTTGGTAGTCAGTCGTTGTCTTAAGGGTCGTTAGGAAGTCGACTACGTAAGCAAGAACGTCGGACCTACCCTTTACGAAGAATGGCTCCCTTAGATACGAGATATTGCAGCCTACAAAGGTCCAAACCGCCGGCAACCTCAGATTGGAAAAGTTAAACATAGGCAGATGACGTACCTGTTCTCGCAAATGGGAGCACCAGAATCGTTTGTCTTGATGTATGCGGGTCGCTTCAACCAATCTTCCTGTTCTGCTGGGAGTTTGACCTAACAGCCGGGTAAGCTTTAGAAGCGAAAATCCTAAAGCATGGGCAACCTTCATAATGTAGGACCTAGGCGCAATGACGCTAGAGACCAAAGGCCGACGAGCCAAGCCATACCGCGCGGCCCCACGAAGAGTCGCGGTATCAGCATCGGCAGGCCTCGCTATCACTCGGATTCTAGAAGAAAAACGCTCCTGTAACTGACAGTAAGAAAATTAAGTACGACTTTCTAGGAAAAATGCCAACTTCTATTCTTTGTTTCAAATATTCACTACCAGCAAAGCCTCCCACGAGGAGAAGAGCATCAATTCTTTGATCAACTCTCGTTATTTGTTCCTCGATGAGCTGCAGCACCTGTTCACAAGAGGAAATTTTTTAGAAACTCATCATTCAAGGAAGTAAACGTCAAAACCTCTCCAATAACAGGATCGAAGACCTCTCGGCGTAATAAGCTGCCGGGTATTGACAACTGTCCATTGATCAAGCCAACAGACGGATCGTGGGAATCTTCCACGTTGAAGCATGTGAAGTGAAACATGTTATCTACAAAAAGAATGAAAGAGTGCTAGATTATTTGCCTTGTCACACATACGGTCATCACTGATACCGGCGTACGATAGCTTCTCTGTCTCACTAAATGAGTGCACTGTAAAACGGTTAAAATTTACGACAGAAGTTAACAGGGGATAAAACCCACTGAAATATGCTAAAGAAGCAGGGTCAAGATGAGCTGGATGTTCCGCCAAAAGGGCCTAGCCAGAATCTTTCGTCTCAGAAGTTCCGTGAGAGCGATCACCGACCTCACTTTGATAAGTTCTCTGAAACGTAGATCGAGGAACAAGCTTCCACAATTCGCCCCCGAGCGAGCGCACATCTCAGCAATCTCCAGGTTGGCCATCTGGCCAGTGATCTGCAACCACGAGGGATGAGACGAGTTAGTGAAGCTATACTCTGAGCTGAGATATGACGTCGATTGGGAAAGCACCAACCTTGTATACCGCCTACGAATCCTTATCAATATTGCGCTTCGGGCAAAGATAAAGATAAGCTTGCCAAATCCACAGTGCCACCTCCCGCGTCTACCACAACAAAATTTTGGGATGCCTTGAGGTGATGCAGGTCCGTTAATTGAGCACAATGCACCGCTGCCGCCTCTGGTTCCGTGATAATGCGAAGGCGATCACGCCAATTCGTGTCCCCGGCACGAGCACTCTGAACAAGACCGGCTGATATTGCAGCTTCGCGCATAATTTCACATCCCTTCCCATCCCAAGCGGCTGGCACCGCCAACCAGACATCAGCGGAATCTGTAGGTGGTAGCCGATTAGTATGATTATTTTCGCGCCGCCAAATCACATACTCAGATCAGCCACGGCGCCTATCTCACGCGTAATCTGGTCCTTGGCATGTTCCCAAAGACAGCTGAGAAAATCCACGATGAGGTCGATAGCCATCTTACCAGGCTGGTGAATGTGAAACGTAATTAAGCACATCTCAAACATCTATTCAAAGATGGTAGCACACACCGGAAGTAAGGGAAGGCGAGGGTCAATTGTAGACGGGTCACGCAACGCGTGCGGTTCCAAAAATAATTTGAACCACTCGCATCGTGTTGTTCCAGACATCGGACTAGCGTTTTTCGCTTCTAGGCCCCAGGCGAGGATTCTTCCATGTTCATCATATAACAAACACGTTGGTATCTAATGACACCTATGGATCACCGCCGGAAGATCGAGGAACGAAAGTACTCACTTTCCTGAAAGTTTCTGGAGAACCTGGCCAATGAAGGATCTGCTGTATTTGACCAGCAGCAATTCTAGAAGAACCATACGCCTAAAGAGACGATCAAAAGAGGAATTGGTAGTCACAGATATACGTACAACACCGGAGAACGTCGTCCCTATATGTACACCAAATATCAGTCAAAATAAACACCTAACTAATAAAGTCAAGTACCGAAATCAATGGCAACTGACATCTTTCCTTCTTCAGGGGGCGGTGATGCTGTTTGGGGCGGCGGCGGGGAAGCCATCATAAACGGCGGGCTTGAAGAACTCGTTGAACGATGGTGCGCTAATCCCGGTTGGATTATGTAGTCATTCACACTCCCACTGAAACCATTTGCAGCATTCAACGATAAATTATTATACGTTTGGGTATTTGTTGGCGGCGCTGTTGCGGGATAATGTCCAATTTGGTCTGTCGGTATGGGTTGTCCCCAAGTGACTGCTCCATTATGCATATGTACTGGCGATGGGGTGGGTATCGCTGGTTGATGAAACGAGGGCACTGGCTTCTCCAGGCCCTGGATTAGGCCCGGATGCGGTCCCGGCTGTTGCGTAACGGTGCCAGGATTGAACTGGGTTATCGTTTGAGGGGTCGGCTTGTCCACAGGCTCACCACAACACCCCATAACCAACACGTTGAACGTTGACAAAGGCGAAAAGGATGTTCCGAATCTGGTTATACGCCCATCACGCTCATCAAGCCGGTGCCTGATTTCCACGCACAATACACAAGCGCCCATCGATCATAATGAAACCTAAGGTCTAGTATTAATGCTCATGCTGAAGAACTACCCACCAGATGTTCTTCTACCTCATCGTGTTCTCGTATTCTCTCACTGTGAGTGGACCTTGAACAATAGATCATTGGGCAATGAAAACTTGGAAACATTGAAACAAGTGGATCACGTCAATACACGACTAAACATTCATCCATATGCGTTTCAGATCATATTGGCCAAAGCCTTCGATATGAAAATTGGAATGATATCACGACTTCTTCTAATGGGATTGAAAGACTACTACCCAACCAGTGGTCAGCCGCCAAAGGATCTTTCATATTACCTCAAAGATATTGAAAGCCCGATGACGAAGTGAAGACAAGGCAAACTGGTCTCGCGTTTTTGAGGCGTAAGCTATCTTAAAGTTCTGATATCGGTTACGCGGTACACCATACATGTGGTACCAAGTCCACGAGGGAGTAAAAGAGCTAGTAAAACCAGATTGTTTGCGTCATCCCTATGTTATCTGGAGATTGGCACGTCATGACAAACCTTAGATTCTATCCAGTCACGACATATAAAGAGAACTTTTGTGCTCAGTTTACTTAGTAGGCCGACGCCACCCGGGCGCTTGGGCCAGACAGAGATCTCAGACGCGACAAATCTGAAATGTAGATAGACCGTGATTCGTGAGGGTTCTGCAATTCAGACCACAATAAATAGATCAGGAAGCTTAGGTAGGTGTCGCTTCTGACCTGTAAGTACAACAAGTCAACAAGAATATCCGATGCATGGAGATCCGCTGATAGAAGATGATAATTAGAAAGATCATCCAGTGACTTCTACTCTTATAAGTTAGCAGTTTAGAAGAACATATCTGAGAACACCTCGGATCATGGTTTCTGCTTCCCAGACCAGGAATATTAATAATGTCGTGAGAGCTTTTGGGAGACTAGCGACTCGGAGGAAGAAAATGCTTACATCAATGAATCCGTAGTTTCATAGCACGTCTGATCAAGAACCACCGTGAGATAGTCATTCCCCCGGAAATGCATATAAGTACGTATACCGTGTCATGAGATGCATTCGGCACCATGTTGTTTTCGTAACTTGACTGTCGTCTTAAGCGATTTATGCGATATGAGAATGGGGGTATCAGATCCAGCTGCTTGTACTGCTACCCCATATAGATTTGGGGAATACCCTTCTCGTTGAGGACCAATGGACATTCGCCGGATTCAATCAAGTTAGTTAAGACGCTCAGAGTTGCGTGTTGGATACGTATGGATTGCCTAGTAAATGAAGATCCTTGACTTACCTCCTGTACGACTGCGGGATAACGGGTTCATAAGATCAAAATTTCTAGCTCGGATTGACCTGTATATGGAATACCCAATTCACGCGGAGTATACGGGAAAATTAGCCAAACTATAGTGCACGATGTGCCGAGAATCCCGTAGAGAAAATACGGATTTCGTGCGCAGGACATAACCTTTGCAGATTCAGACATCTGGATACTAGATGCTTAGGCTTAGGCACAACGTGTAGGCGATTGAAATTGAGGGGAAAGTCAAAAGCAAGTTGGAGCCACGGCCTTTTGCTGAATGAACTAGCGGAGCTTAAATTTAATTGAAACCAATGACTTTCAAGTCAATTCCCTTGCGAACGAACGACCACCTCGAACTAGAATCGGCAAACGCTCCAGGCTTCGTGTCGAACGAGTTCCTCATGGCAACCACACGAGCTCCTTCAAAATTGGGAAAGCAGATGGGTGCAATCGCGGCAACATGGACTAAGGATCCATTTCGTCCGAACCTGCAATTGAAGACCTTATGGCAGTCTTTGGCTACCCATCCAAGACTTACCACACAGTCTGTACGAGCTGCGCGTTCTCTTCAGCTTAATGAGATGTATAAGCAGGTGTGCTTCTTTCGCGAACCGATTCTCTCCAATGTTTTGGATACATATATCTCTTCTTAGTATCCTCTCTCAAAAAAGACACTTTATCCGGCGTCATCTCCCGCTCACTATGATCGCCTCGTCGAAGCTTTTGAAAAAAGCGCGAAGGGTATCGGAAGACCGTGGTGGAAGATCTTCTTCGGCATATGGTAGCAGCACGGTCGATTTCAGGTTTTTCTATTGTGGGATAGAGTCCCTCTCACATGAAGCTTGTTGACACTAGTCTCCGATAATATTGTCCCTTCACTATTACACACTAATTTTTGCCCTCTGATATTATTCGCAAGGATCCCGCAAATGGGGACCGTGTGTAATATTGCAGGTCAGGATGAATTTGTCTACGAACTTGAGCGTGACGTGTGCCTTGCAGATAATTGAGCATGGTTGTCATCACAGACATATTGTCTACATGAAACCTCGAATCTACGAGATCTGTCCTTACAATATGTGTATGACCCCGTGTGTGCCTATCAGACTAAGTTTGAACCCTAATTGTGCAGGCTGACATAAAGAGGAAGACAGGAGAAAATTGGACGTGCCCGAAGTAAGATCCCGTAGATTAATCATCCAGAATCTCGTTTTCACCCTCACGGGCCTTGGTAGAGGTCAGAGAACGCTTTACGATGGTACGATGTATACTCACTTTTTCAACGAGCTTTCGTCGTTTTTCGCGCAACTTTTTCTGAACTTTGAGATACTTGCCCAACGGAGAGTCCTCAACCTGATCTCTCAAGTCCCTTTCCCATGACACGACTTCCTCGAGCTGCCCTGGGGCAAAAGTCACTGATTGTCTCCGCTGTTTGATCCACATCGCACTCTCCTCTATTCTTTCAAGCAACACCTTGACAGTGCCCTGGTCTTTTCCAGAGCTAAGACCAGAGGATCCTGACCTGGCTGCTTTCAGCGCCTTCCGCAGGAGAACAACAACAGGAACTACGATCTCGGGGAAAGAGATACTGCCCTGAACCACTGGGCTGCTGAGCCATTCCGTCAACAGGTACGCCGATTCCTCCAAGACGCCCTCATGATACACGCGTGTCCTGATGTACTGTTGAGGTGCTCGGATCTGAACCTCGAGATCAAGCGGGCGCAACGTGGATGATTTAGGCCTTGACGTTGGAGCCAGGATAGAGGCGAGGATGGGAGCAAGATAAGGTGAGAGTGGGATGTATGTTTCTGTGTGTTTAGTCAAATGGAGGAGAGAACGGAGAATATGAAGGTGGAATGGATATGACCGGCTGGTGGAAATAAGTCTGGGTGCCAGATAGTGGTCAGTGAGGAATAAAGAACAATAGCAACGATATAGTGCTCACTTGATCGCCCCAAGGCAGACTTGGACGAGTGGGTAAATCAGTGGTTTAAGATCATTCTCCTTATTGCCATTTTGGACCCTCATCCGAGAATCGCATGCGCGTGCGAGTACAATTGACCAGAAGTCGATACAATGGACAAACTGCCAATTGTATACCTGTTTGTATGTCTCCTAATACATCTGTGAGCATCAGATGCGATTATAGAAAGGAAAAAAGCGCATACTTTTGTCTTGACTTTCATGCTATTCCGCAGATGGATGGCAAGCTGGCGAATATACCCAAATGCATGCTGGTACGCTGCTGAGTGATCTATGCAAAAAACTTCGGATGCCGAATTCTTCATCAAGTTGATAGGTGGCAATGAATGGACATTGGTGGATTTGGAGGATCGAATCAAGGTGAGATACATCCCCTTGGAACCAGACATCCGTGTAAATAGAAGGACACGGTATCAACAGTACGCCTACCTTCAGGATGTGATCCATGATCGATTCATCGGTCCCCGAAGCAAGTTTCCTGATAGCTAGGAATGCGGCAATCCGAATATCGTCTTGAGCACTTGACCATAAGTCAAGGCATTTCTATAACACAAGACATCAGTGTCCCCTCGAGTCTATTTCAGATCCTTGATTTACTCGCCTTCAGGTAGATTTTAACAGCTTTACGACTGTTGACGATATACGGGATCAGTTTGGCGCTTTCTGTGACAGCAAGCTGGAGTAGCTCGTTATCGGTAAGCTGCGAAAGGACATGAATCACGTTGTAAAAATATGATAAGATCAGCTTTTGGAGCGTTCTGAATTTGTGCGTCTGTGTTGGAGGTTTGCTGTACAACGTGTGTGAGTAATTTAGCAATAGAAGGAAAGTATCAGTCTGTTACATACAAGTTCCCATTGGGCAAAGTTTTATAGGGAATATGGTACTCCAACACGACAGGCGTATACCTCAAAGTGGTGGTTACCAGCTTATTATAGACTATTGTATAATTCAATAGGGTCACTACTTGGATTTCATGATAATGGCCCTACCTGACGAACTGTCAATACTCCACGCAAGTACTTGATCGTCTTCATTGAGATGCGCAGCTGCCCGGAAAGCAATCAAGAGTTTTCTCAATGCTCTCAGAGAGCGTTGCTACTCAAAGTTTGGCCATTAGGGGGAATGTGAGAGAGAAGAAGTGAAGAATTTTACCTCGAGTAAAGCCTTTTGCCATCGCCGGAGATGCGTTGAAGTCAATATTGGCATCTTCTCGCTCTCCATATCAATATCATCATCTCTACCCTCTTCGTCATCTTCATCATCTAAATCAAGACCATTTGTGTCATCGGGGTTGAACTTCAGCAGCTCCTGGTCGTTCTCCTGTAGATACTTGAAAAACTCTGGGTCTTTCTCTGCCAGTTTTGACAGCTCCATGAGATGGTTTTTACCATCCTCTGAGCTAAGACTTTAAGTAAATTGCCACCTTTGAAAGAGAAACTTGTGAACCTTCGAGGTCCTCAATCGAAGCGAATGAAGCGTCGTCGTCAAAGCTGTCTTCGCCTTCATCAGAGTCATCAGAGTCGCCCCCAGCCATGTCCTAATCATCGCTTAGCATTTTGGACAAAAGTTTCGATGAAGGCTCACATCAGTGTTGTCGTCATCGTCGTCAGACTCGCCCATGAAATCGGCATTCAAAAGTTCATCTACAGACATTCCCTTCTTACTGGATCGGTAGTCAGTCATAAGTTGTGTTGCAAGGCTCATTCACGCACCTTTTCTTCGCTTTCCCGTCCGAAGGCACTTCTGCCTCAATTTCCTCGTCCTCAATGTCTACTTCATCCGATCGCACCTTGCTTCCTTTCACTCCACGCTTTCCTTGTGTTCGCTTGCGAATTTGCTGGTGCTTATGACGGGCTTGAATGGTTTTCTTGAGTTGCCCGCTGGCCGCGAATTTTTTCGTTTGCTTAGAGGCTTTTTTCCCCATAGCAGAAATCGGTTTTGCGTTGGACGCGTTCTAAATTGTTGGTTAAAAAATCGTCTTACATAAGACTCAAGATCAACCTTGCCCGATCGAGATCAACTCTCTTTTATTCAAAGTTGCAAGTCGTGCGTCGAATTCTGTCAAAGTCTGTACAATTGGAAAACTGTACAAAATTGAAAACAGCACAAGCATGTATTGAGGAGTACATATGTAAAACAGTGTGAAATCATGACCGGCGATTATTTCGGAGTGCTTATTCTATGGACCCCTTCACGAAAATAAATCATAACGCGTGAGCAATGAATGGACCAAGATATAGGGTCGCACAGGATCGCACCCGTTGTCGAACGTTAAACGTTGAACAATAAACGTAGGCGTTAAACAACGACTCGAGGAACATCAAAATGAAGAGCCCGAACCCCACTGACCTATTCCCATCCCCCCACTGGACAAATTCATCGCATTCATTCCCATTCCGTTTCCCATTCCACCAATGTTACCTACATTTATCATTGCATCTCCATCCCATCCACCTTCAACACCAACCTGACTCTGCTCGCTCCATCCTACACCGCTCATTCCTGCGTTAAAAACACCGCCGCCGGATTCAAAATTACCTCCACCCAGATGGCCCATCATAGGCATTCCCATGCGCCCCAAGCCAGTATTTACGGTCATCCGCCCCAGATTTATATTCATGTTCCCTAAGCCGGGAACGCCCATTCCTCCCATCCCGCCCATCATAGGATTCCAACCGCCCATCATCTCATTGACGGCTACTCCTCCAGTTCCACCCATTCCCATTCCCATCGCATTCATGCCCATTCCCATCAATGGTGGTACCATCATCGGATTCTGTCCAAGAACCTGGCTTCCGACGGGGGTTTGTCCGCTCACGAAGCCCATACGGTTGTTCCCATTCGTAAATCGGGGGCTAGTGATTAATCCTTGAGAATTTGTATTGTTCACCTGCCCAGGACGGAAAGGGGACTTCGGACGAAGAGCATCGATCTCTGGTGTCATCGGCACAACGGCTTTACCTCCGTTTGAACGTTCTTTGATCGCTTCCTCCCAACTTTCGCGATTCCACCTACTCGCAAGACCGCCATCCTCACCATCTACATGAATTGTCCCCTGTGCATCTCCGCCTGTAGGAAGGCGTTCGTACTGACCATCAGCCATAACAGTGACCCACCCACGACGGAGGGAAGATGGCCGGCCAAAAATCTCCAAACGACGTAGTCCAAGACAAAAGTTCTCCACAAGCGTATACATCTCAGGGGGTTTCCTTGTTGGATCCGTAGGGTCTCCAAGCCAGAATATTACATCCGTATCTATGGAGAGACATTGAGAAAAGATCTATGTCGTGGACATATAGTGTTGTACGAACCAACATTACAATGGACAAACCAGCTATCTGTTGATCGACGAACGGTTCCTCGAATTCCAATGAGGCAGTGTTGTTTGGTTCGTGTGAGCAGTGATGTAGTCGGAGGATCCGTCTTTCAATGCATATCAGAGATGAAGGTGAAGATGACCAAGAACAGCAAACGACGCACTCCAGGGCCTTTGTTACTTGTCTTATTCGTTTTTACCCAGACAACATCCTCACATCGCCTGTAACCCCATTTTGCAAGCACCTCTCTACCTCTCTCCAAGCCATCACCAGCTCCACTTCCCACCCACAGAAAGACAAAACTGGGGTCGCTAGCAAAACTCGGTATGGGTAGATCCTGAAGATTGTCCCAAGTGAAAGAAGAAGAGAATGGCGGGTCGAGAACGATGACATCGAATTTACAAGGATGTAAGGAAGGAAGTTCTGAATGTGGGAGGTAATAAGGCGGAAGAGAGCTGCTCGCGACTGACGCCTTCTTCAAGTTCAGAAGACGTTGCTGCTTAGGATACCTGGCATAAGAATGAAGACATTATCACGTATAGACTACAATCTACTCACTCCTCGAACCGATGCTCTGGTTCAGCGCCCAAAACCCAATTCTGTGGCCATTCACCGGCATCCACATACCGCTGTGAATAGTCATTACGGATAGTCTCTTCTTCTGGCACGTAATTCGTGTATCGCGCTAGCCTAGCCCGTTTGGCAGGTGGTAGATCCAGTCGCTGGAGTTCCCGAGGCGCAGGTTCCGGCGTTGCAGGAGGGGAGTCATCTGGCACAGGAGATGGTGGAGGCGAAGGTATAAGAGGAAGGTTCAGTAATTCCTGTGGAGGCGAGTGGAGTCGCTGCAACTGCCGACGCTGATTCTGCTGGGATAATCGTATGTTTGTAATTAGAGCACTGTGTGACGCAAGCAATTCATTCGCAGTGCTGATAACTTCCATTGTTGTAGACATGGTAATTCTCCCAATTCTGAAAATTGAATCGTTTTAAATTAATGTTCAAGGAGTGCACAAATACATTATCTTCAGTGAGAGGTTCAAAGGTCCATCCTTCTTTCTGCGATAAAGTATCAATGATGTGAAAAGTGAATCTCCGTTATGTAGAAGCCTACATTGTCTTGTGACACAGCAGATAATGAGTTACGTCAATTAAATCTTCAGAGCGGCTTTTCTCAATGAGAGACGTTCAGGTAGGACTGTCAAATGACGCGACTGCGAACGACATCAGGTTTCAATACAAATATTTGCATTTATTTATTAGTTTCCGAAAGTCCAAAGGATCATCCGGACCACTATGCCGAAAGCGTGCCACAACTGAGCAGTCCCATGAACTTGATACCCCATATCGGTTTTGTATGACTCTGACGCGCCGCATAAGTTTACCGTTTTTGATAACTATTGGGCTCACCGTTTTAACAACAGAGCAATAGTATAGAATGCACATGGTAGTCACTTAGCAATCCGGATTCAATTCGTTTGGCTAAATCCATGAACAAGGCCAAGCGTGCTAATTCCAAAAATCCTCAACCCCATGACAGGATATTCATGTGAGGTAAACTACATAGTCTCATCAGACGTATTCACCGGGACAATTCTAGGCCCGCCTATCGCTCGCCACATATTACGCATAACGTCCTGGAATTACTTTAGGCCCCGTTTCCCTGACTTTTACAGTCTGAGATATCATGTAAATCCAATATGGAGAAGAAATCCTTTTGTAATGACTCCAGATCCAAACGCAAGGACATCTGATGGAAAGGTAAGAGTAACATCCGTTAATTGTGGCTTGGATCACCTAGGAATCTTTTACATTTCCCTTAACCCACACGCTTGCTGCAATCTCTCGTCCGCTAACCTAAATGCACGATCCTCGCCAAATCAGGGAGATCTACATGTACAAACTTGTATGTACTCGTGATGTGCAGCGCTGTTTCAAGGTCAGAAATTTGATGTCAAATACTCAGAATGTCTGTTGTTCAATTGGTCAGTGTAATCTGTCGGAACATTCAATACGTCCAGAGAATACAATCTAATGGCAGGTTCCTTTTCGAAGGCAATATTCTCGGTGAGTTTGCACGCCAGATTGCGTTATGCGCGAGCAAACGCACATCAGGACAATTCGCTTTTCTCCCCCTTCTTTTAATTCGTTCATCGTCCCTCGGCATGTTCAAAATTTCTTCCAAGTCGCAGTAAGTCATTAAACCTGGCCCTAATAATAACTGAAGCTGAAGCTGACTCAATCGGTACATTCCATAAATTGAAATGATAACATGAGATCTGAGAAATCAAACTGTTCTATCATTGCACATTGCATGAAAGATTGTTTAAGAGCGGTTCTAATGCACGGGTGGACTATAACCGAAACACACTTCAAACTCAAGCAGCGCAATCATGGTCATGATTGCTTGCGATGAAGCCGTGAGAACGGAAGCTGTTTCTCTTCGATCCTTGTCGTACATCTTCGCGTACAAAGGAGTCATTTACCAAGAATCATTCTTGTGCAATTCGCCTTAGTCGCTCATTTTGGGTGAGTTGATCTTTTTATGTCTTTTCAACTGTTCTGACGCGTCAAAAAGTTATTTACACTAATTACCACTGCACAGGGTATTTTCTTATCTTTTTCTTGACTCATGCCACCACTTCGTTACGAAAGGAACGCATCCACAACTTCTCTTCTATTTGCCAAACGGTCATCTAGATATTCCCTAGCTCTTCGAGCTCAAGATTTATCAAATTCTAGTCTTTCAGATGTCACTGATGGTGTCGATGATCAATCGAATTCCCCTTCCATTTCTCCATCCATTCACTCAGAGTGTAGCGGACGCGGAGCAAGGTTTGAAAAACGAGGAAAGGCTACAAGTATCGCAGATCCTGTCACTATCAAAGGGATAACGTTCCGTCCAACTGTAGTCTTCGATACATTCTGGCGATTTGCAGCCGAAAGGAAAGCTATTGATGACCGACGGCGCGCTGGAATGCCTCATCCGTGAGTCACTCTCGTAATTTTATGGCATGTGGATCAAATTTCATGTCATTCCTATCAGGTGGTCAAACGATCCCATCTTCCAGAAGTATGCATTCTGCAATACGTATCGTGTATTGGACAAACTTTCCCAATATCTAATTCGGGAGGTCATCGAGAAAGGGCCGCAGGATCTACAAGAAGTTATTTTCCGCGTCATTCTATTCAACTTATTCACAAAGCAGGAGACATGGGAACTTCTGGTTCGTGAGCTGGGTCCACTCACGTGGGCGCGTTATAAGCGCGAGGATTATTATAAAGTTCTCAGCGGAGTTAAGAACTTGGGGATGTCACTGTATACTGGCGCCTTCCAGAAACCAGCACCAAAGTTCGGATTTCAAGAAGCACACCTCAACCATCTCTGCCTCCTCGAAGTCTTCATGGAAGCCCAACTCCCTGCTAGATTTGAGAATGCGAAGTACCTGGCAGAAGTGTACGACTATCTCCTGTCCTTCCCGAGTATGGGCGAGTTCTCGACATATCAACTTGTGCTCAACCTTACCTACACGAATGCACTCAACTTCTCAGGCATGGACTTTGTAATTGCTGGACCCGGGGCATCCTCTGGCCTTGGAAAGATGTTTGGTCAGCAAAAACTGAAGATAGCCAAGGAATCCCACCCGGACATCGAGGAGGAGCTCATCAGATGGTTAGCCGCAAATCAAGATGCTCAATTTAAGCGTTTAGGCATTGACTTTATGGGCCTCGGCCCAAAGTGCCTTCCAATGGATTTGGTCGATGTGGAGCACACTCTTTGCGAAGTCGACAAATATGCACGAAAGGCCCATCCCTCAGTGAAAGGCAGACGATCCGAAATACGTACCGTTTTCAACCCTACTACGGTAACTTTTCCGCACATAGTGCTGCCTAAAGCTTGGAATTCTCCACAGAGGAAAGCTGTGCGTATCTGGCCTGGACCTCGCCCCACCAAGTCAGTCCGGTACGTCGTTTCCAAGATTACGGCGCATCGCCAAGGACAGAATGAGCGGGAATTCAGAGTTTCGTGGTTTGGTTATTCCAAGGAACATGATACATGGGAACCGGAAGGACATATGATGGAGGATGCACCTGCCGCGGTCAACGAATATCTTGTCTCCCATCGAGCACGAAATCTCGCAGGCTGAGACTTTGCTCTAGGTTTTATTGAACTGATTCAATTCATTGTTATTGTACCATATACACTTTTAATGTATAAATAGCGACCGCGGCTGACGTTGATTAGAATATCATGCTTGAAGCATGAGTAATGCGAACCGCTCGAAATCAACTTCAAACCTCTCGTTTTTGTTTTGTATTTGTTTACGCGCTTTCCTTGTCGGCACGCGTCTCTCTTGCTTCGACGTTCCTTGGACGTCGCTACCCAAAATCCAGAACTTTCGGCCTGCCTTTTTGGCTGAACTGTTGTGTCGATCATGCAATCAATCTCAAGGCTCAGAGAGCTACTGGTAACGGTTCTTGACACCGGATTGCTCGACCATGGCGAACAAGAGCTCTTTGATGAGCTGATGGTTCAAAAACCACGGCTATTAAGACTTCTCGATGTTGGGCCGAAGAATGCCGCTGAGCAGAAAGAGATTGAGTCTGGTATGTGCTTTTCAATGTTTTCAAGATTATTATCGACTTTCAAGCAGGAAAAACGATCATAAATGGCAAGCATGTCGCTGTGAATGCCGATTTCACGCGTCAGAGCATATTTCTCTCTCAGCAACTTGATTGTTCTGAAAGATACGTGGCTGAGGTCCTCTATAGTGTAATGTTGGACAATCCGAACATTGATACTCTCCATTGTCTTGAGGTTTCCATTGCTCACTTTCACCAGAGGCGGCGTGACCTTGTCGACTGCATCGATCTTCTTATTCAACTTGTTCTAGCAGCTGCAGGGCCAAACCCGACTCCAATAATTCTGAACCTCTCTGAATTTGTCATTAATCAACTCATATACGGCATAAAGCAGGGAGATGACCTTTGGGGCATTAGAATATTTCGACAAATCGACGGCTTGGATGCTGTCCTTGGGAAGGCTGACAATGCTAGGAAGAGTGCAGGTAGTTTGACAGTCCTTGCCACAGGTCAACCTGGTACGTCCGTGCTTTTATCCATCTCTTGCATCCAGCTGACCATTACACCAGGGAGTGCCACAGTTTTGGGATCTGATCTCCTCAATTCTCGTTACGAGTCACTCAAATATGAGCGGCGTATCTTGGCCACTGCATATGCTGGAATGGCCCGGCTAGGCGTCCTATCCCCGAACGAAGTCAAGCTAACGGTTGATTGGTTGGCCCGAAACCCCAATCACCCAATGTCTTTCTACATGCTCTCTACCGCTTTGAACGCCCTCGACTCTGCAGATCCAAAATCGATGGAATGGACCCGCCGTAAAACAACAATCACGAACAGTGTCCTCACTGACTACATGAGCAAGGCTCTTGGTCCTGCTCCTCCTCAAGCGTGGAGAGACTACGGCTTGAAATCGGTAATTCTTTTGAAATGGACGTTATGCCAAACTGAGGCGAGACATCGTGACCATACTTTGGAAAATCGAGCAGGCTTCCGCACTGAAGAACTTGAAGCACAGGTGAAAAGTGCCGTTGAAGGTGATGCATTCGGCTACCTTGCGCTTGCTGTTCTGCAGCTACAAGGAAAACGCAGTACCACATCATTCGCCTCTCTCACGAGCACGCTCTCCCTTAGCGTTGAGCAGCAAGATCATCGCACCGTACCTCCAGACGACTTCCAAGTATTCATTTTGTATGCCTTTGAGAGCCTCGTGCGCCTTCTCATCACTCATGCGTCCTCCGAAATTCGTAAAATCAAGGCCAAGCAGGAAGATCTTGCAAGTGCCCGGGCTGACCGAAGATTGGCTGCCAGTGTTGTCCCGTCACAACCAGACGCAACTATGCCTCGGAACGACATTTCCGTTCTATTTTCATTTGTCGGCCTTCTGTACTCGGTTCTTCCTTCCGAACGTGCACTTCAGTTCTGGGGTTCGGGACCACAGAGTGACACACAACAATCGTATTTGGAATACGTTGAGAGCACGACTGGAAGGCTGCCATCATTCTTGCAATGGGCAGTATGGACACCCGGGAATGATATAACGATGTTGACGGCATTATATGATATGTTGGGCGGCCTGTCAAAGGGTCAACAGTGCAGCGAGCTTGCATATAACTTCATGGCTCGCGGAACAGGAGAAGTAATTCCAGGAAGCACGTTGCCATCGTCCTCTTCAACAGCGACATCGGTCTCGTGGGTTGGGATTTTCGATAGATTGGATAGTTGGGTAGCTGCTGCGAATATCAAGCCCCAGCAGCAGCAACACCAACATCACCCTGGGCTGGGATCAACGCTAGGGCACAGCTTATCGCACTCCCGCTTGCTTCCTCAACAACAAATGCCTATCAGTCCGAAAGAGGGAGTGTTTGCGCAATCGTTCCTGTATCTTTTGTCTACGGTCGTCACTTATTCTGCGACCGTGCGCATTGCCATTGCGGGGCATGCGCACTTCTGTGCCATCCCTACTCTCGTGGCGCTCATACCCTTAGGTATCCCTTTGGAACTGAAGGGCGCGGTGTTCGAGACTCTTTCAGCCTTCTGTGAACCTGGAGCTGGCGTCAATGGTGTAGAAATATGCAAAGCCGTGTGGACGCTTATGGAGAAATATGAAGTCATCAATGTTCGTTTCTCGCATGGGGGGTCCTTTGGGGCAACAATTCCCGTGAAAGGTGTTGAAGCAGAACTGGCAGAGATTGAGGCTGTCCACAGGCAATATCCATCGACTATTCCCTTCTTGACCCTTCTCGACACTTTGATCCACACTCCTAAACGAATACCTCTGAAAGACCGCGTGATGGATGCTCAGCCTATCAATACAATTCCCGAAACTTTGGGACAACCCTATCGTCTACCGGGCATTGGACCATTCACCGCTTTCGTCATCGACAATGTATTTGAAAACATCCCCAACCGAGAATATTCCCGTCCTTCTGACCGGTGGCGAATCAATGACCTTTGCTTATGTTTCATTGAACGAGCGTTGGCTAGTTTCGACCTCGAATCCTTGGTCAACAGCTCACAAGGCATATCGGCGAAACTTGAAACTCTTGTTCCCTTGTTGGTCCACCCAGGCTATGATGTGATGAAGCGCCTCCTTACCCGTACACCACTGCAAGCCCGTATTTTATCATACATCGTCGAAGGTGTGAAAGGCTTCGAAGGGGACTTTGCGGATGATGAGCCATTCTTCCGTTCAACAATTACTCGAGTCCTTCGGATTGTACACCGTGTTCTGGAATCCCAAGATACCTTTCTTGACGTGCTAGTTCCTCTCCTCACCGAAATCGATAGCACGCCCATCGTTGGACCAGTCAACCCGCGCTCTTTTTACAATAAATTTGATCAAGAGTTGTCGTTTGGCCCTCAGTATATCCCAGCACTCGCAGCATACATCACTTTCCCAAACTACTCAGAGCTCGTTCTCCTGTCTGTGAAAATCCTGTCCTCCCTCTCCCTCTCCTTGTCTTCGATAAATCTGGCAACCTTGATTGATCGCAGCAACGAATCTGAGAGAATATTGGCGGGGTTCGTGAATTCATTGAGTGTACAGTCTTTCCAAGACCCTTCAAGTGCCGAAACTGCTGTCGAGGAGACTACTGGAGCTGGAGTCCCAGACGTTTACAAACACCCGGACCTTACGCAGGCCATCAGGCTAGCAGCTCTTGACCTCTTGATACAAGAAACGGAACCCAATCGTCCTTACCCAAACATCTCTCATTTCCTGCTTTTCGGCACCGCAAAGAGCGAACAACAAATCCAGGATCCTCACGCGCTGGGAGCACGTCGAACGAGCATCCACGTTCTCCTTGAATTGCTTAATGCCGGTATACCACGTATCAAAGGGAAAGGCAAGGAGCGTGAACAAGATTATCTGACACCCCTCTTTATCACCTTGCCTGAGCTGGCAGAAAAATGCTACCGAGTGGTGTACCAACTTTGCACTCACCGACGAACATCTGATTTCACTACAAGATATCTTCGTACGCGGGAAGATTTTTTTGCACGTCAGCTTGCCAGCGTACCGTCAGAAGTCCCACAGACAGCTCGACAGCCATACATACAGATTCAGTATACCGATGGCGCTCGTGTTAACACCACGGTACCTTCATTCAGCTCTTTCCTTCGTCTGCGTTCCTGCATTTTCGACCTCGCCGCACTTGACCTCCATATCCTGACAAACAAAGGGCATCTTAAAGGAATCTCAGAGCTCCTTGAGATTCTTTTTGGTAATCCTTCCGACCTTGACCCGGAGGATAAACCATATCCTCAGTTCCGAGAGATGGGGCAGTCTAATTTACGTATCATTGAGTTCCTGCAATCATTAATGTTCGACTGGTCGGATAGCCTGCATATCGAACCGTTCGATCTTCAGTTCCTGGGCCAACTCGACATCCACTCATGTGTACGTGTTAATGCTGCAGGTTGCGAAATTATCGATCGAACAGCTCTTCTCTCGCTCTTGACTACCGCCAAGCGTACACTCCATGCTCAAGGCAGTATTGTAACAATTGCACATGCGGAACGACTTCAGCAGGAGGCTGTCTACATCCTCGAGAGCTGTGTCGTTGAAAATCATCGTCGAGAGATCTCACATTCGGTCGCTAAAGGGTATGAAGCATGGAGACGACTGCTAGATTTAACTTTGACCAAGTGCTTTGATCGTCTACCCCACGATCGACGAGAGAATATGCTATTTGATCTTCTCCACGTTCTTCCTACAGCCATTCAATCCCGAGAGATCGAAGAGTCTACAGCGGTGTTGCTATCTGAAGCTGTTCTATCATCTATAACAAAATTGCGTGAGGACAGACGTCAACAGCTCATCGTCCAGTCGGCGGGCGGAAATCCCGAGTCTGGTTCCTTGCCTGCAGAGCGTTTGTTTGCCATTCTTCGCAGTATACTTGAATGTATCACGCAAAATAATCGAGTGGAGCTCGTTCGCGGAAATCTCTATGCCGCGTTAATCAACTATGTGCACCTAATGGCGTCACCCAGCCATGACGAACGTTCTGCTATCTCAATGGGGAGAACGAAGCTTTCCTTGTCCTTAACTTCATCTAAGACCCGCGAAAACTTCTTTTTCGATGAAAGTCAATCCAACGTTTCTTTTGATCGGGTTCAGAATATGCAAAGTTCCACTGCACTGCATGTGGGAAGTCTAGAAGTATTGAAAGGTAGCATGGAGCGCCTTATTGTGATTATCGCTCGGGATGCTATCGATGGAACGGAAGTTTGGAAAACTGTGGCATTCATGCTCTTGGATGCCCTTGCCGAGCTCTCAGGGGCAGAAAAACTTCATATGGTTACAGCTGCTTTAACTAAACATGGGATACTGGCGAATTTTGTGCGAGGACTCAAGGAATCTGACTCGCGCTTGCTATCGGTACTCAAGCCTGATCCAGGTCCGCAACTACATGAGCAATCTGAATTTGTCTTTGATCTTATCTTTGTAGATGATCTGAATCCATTATACGTTTACGAAGCAAAAATGTCTTCCTTCATTCGCATGGCGCAGACACGAGCGGGAGCAGAACGGTTGCTAGAAGCGCAAGTGGTGCCTGTCCTAGCTCAGTGTGACTTCCTTGATGCCCGACCTGAGGCAGATCAGTCTTTCATGGGTGAGTTTGCCATTGCTTCATTTTTAAAGTGTCCCTGACGTGATACGATAGATCGAGACTCTTTTCTACCACCTGCAATTCAACGTTATCATCAACTTCTCACACCAGCCCTTCAGCTCATCGATGCTTTGCTTGCAACTTTAGGAAACAAGCACGGTACTATTGTTAACCAGGTATTCTGAAGCTTGTTGGTCTTTCAGCTTGAATTCACGTTACTCTCGTTTCGTAGGCTTTGGACCTTCTGAATAGTCACAGCGCGACTTTCACAATTCTCCTCAAGAATGATACGGATTATGTTCCACTGGCATTTCTGGAAGAAATTCATCTCATAGTCACACTTTCTGCTAATGTCCTTCCAGTCGTTCCAAAATCTGAAGTGGTATGTTCGGACGATATAAGTTCAAACGTCACACCTCACCATTTTGTTTAGCTGTCTAGTAATTCTGGTTTTGGCGCTATTCATGCCGCAATCCTCACCCTCGCAGCACGATCCCTTGGTAACGGGAAATGTTTTTCTCACATTCTACCACAAAGCGATGTAGAAGGGCAATTGGCAAGGGAGCATGCATTTGGTATGTTGTCTGCTTTTGTATACATGAGGCTTCTCAAGTCTACTCTAGGATACGGTGCTCAAACGAAATTTGATGTGAAGGTTCAACAGCGGGAACGATTCCTGAGGAAGAGTATCATCATTTACATGGGCACAGCCAGTGATTTTACAGGTGAGCACATAGCTTTACTACGTTGCAAATATACTCAGTTGCCTCAGAACCTGAATTGATCCTTATCTTGTCCCCGATCACAACGACGCAAACGCGACGCGAAGACCAAGCACAGTTCCAATACCTTGGTAGATTCTATGTTTTCATGTCTTCCGAATCCTATTGACGTGCCCATTAGCCACAATACCTACTGTCGGTGACTCTCTTGGTGCACTGAATGCACTCTCTACAGAGCTTGCTCAGATTTTGAAACAAATCACGGATCTAGGTGCTGAGCTCGCCGCTCATGACCATATTGCAGTGAACAATATTGCAGAGGTATGTATCACTAGCGCCAACTCCTCCGTTGTCTTACAGACTTCCGGTAGGTTGTTACGGACATACACGTATCTCTATTACAGGATCTGGATGTCATGCAAAAACGCCAGCTAATCTGTGAGGAACTCAGAAACGTTCAAAGGGTGGCTATGAGGGAAGCCCGGATTTTGCTTGGTGAGTCTTTGGTTTTTACCATAGCAATCATGACATTTAATATCTCCCAGACACGACAGAAATGCTTCTTCTCCTTCTCTGGAGACACATACAACACTATTCTTCTTCATCATCCGCTCTTCCTGTCCCATCCGCATCACTCTCCCTTTCTGCTTTGTTCAACAGTACCAAACCCCAGGATGCTATGAATGCGACTATGCGTTTCTTGGCATCACCAGACCCGGAGACATTCAAAACAGAAATTGGACGACGATTAGGTCCGGCTCTGGTGAAGCTTGAAGGACTTGATCTAAAAAATGTAGGAGGTTATCTCTGTCTGTTCATTGCGCCAACTCACCACTCGTGTTCATTTAGGGCATGGAGGTACAAAGCCAGAGTCATGCTTATATTGAGATTATGGCACGTCGCATTAGAGATAGTGTAGGGTTATTGCTCGACCCCTCGAGTTCTCAGCAGATGGAGGAGTGAATATCATCGAGTGCAATTTTAATGGTCAGGAAGTTGTGTATTTCTCGTAAAATGTACTTGAAAATGTATCCCTTGTATTTTCAAAGGTTGCTCCTGATTCATGTAGCGCACGGCACACTATCGTGTTGTGTCTGGGCCAAAAGTCTTTTCCATGATCCGTGTGCTTACTTCGCGCTGGACTCGAAAAGTTTGCATTGCAAGTTGTGTAATATAGTAGCATGTTATTAATTTCACCTGATGGTACGTTCCTGCTCTTGTGGCAAGGATCCCGTAGACATTTATCCTTTGCTTGAAACTTGTAACCTGTGGTCCGTGTGGCTGCGAGGGCGGGCCTCTCGCAGCACCTTTGGCCCCCGGTGTACGGGTGATGAGATGGAAATTAGCGTGGGTATCATTTGACGCGTGACGGGATCAGCGAAAATCTACGCCCCTCACAGTTTCTCGGATCATCTACCGAATCAATCAGCGACAGACTGAATAAGAAAGTCGAATGAACCAACAATGTTGTTGTACCTCGATGCAGCAGCGCACTATCAGTGTGTAATTGTGTCCTTGTGCATTTATGGTTACTTTCCGAGATCATCAACCAGATTTATACTATCTCCATCCATCTACCAGTTGAAGCGTCTTTTTGAAGGGTTGTACCTATGCCATCGATCCTTTTTGTGTCCTGCGGCAGTCATCTTCACAACTATTCAGCGGTAATCAATTTCGTCGGTCCTTTAAGGCTTTCGTTGTGCATAAACTAGTGCTTAACCTGGTCTTGGTTACCCGCAAGGTTGTCCTAATGCGTCAAACATGCCCTTTCGGTTGTGCTCAGTCTACATGAAGTTCTTTGCAAATAGGCCAACGTGATTTAGAGACGCCATGTCTTCGAAAGACTCGGTCAAAAGGAGGGTGAGTGTCTATGGAGTTGGCCTCCTGTTATCGAGTTTCTACGTCAACGTCAATGAGACCTCTAATCAGATGCATTTGCTCGAAAGCGCCGCAGGCACATGGTTCTATTCCTGCTAAATCATGTCTTAGTATTCAGATGCAGGATTACCCCTCTTTATGCAGGATTACTCCTCTTTCCAGGTATAAATCGGCCACACGGACGTGCATTATTTTTCGGCAAACTCACACGCACTAATATGAAATTCACTATCTTCGCCCTTGCTGCCATCATTGGCAGCGTCACACTCGTCGTCCCTGGGCTCGCTGCTCCTGTTGGCGACATTGAAGCTGTGAGTAACATGATTTGTAGCGGGAAACTTTCTGAACGTCGTTATAGAGAGAACCTCTCCCTCCCCCCTATCCTCCTTACCTCCCTCCTTATTGTCCACCCTGCGGCCCATCCCCTCCGCTTCATCCTCCTTACCGTCCTCCCTACTGTCCGCCCTGCGGCCCACCCCCTCCTCTTATCCGTCATCCTCCCCGTCCTCCCATCCGTCCTCCTCCTCCCCTTCCAGTGCGCCCTCCACCTCACCCCGGCCGTCCATTCCCATATACCACCGCTGGCAAAGGTGGTGATGGCGGTGGCCAGACCAACAACGGTGGCGGACGTGGAGGCTCCAGCAATGCTGGTAATGGTGGCAGAGGCGGTGGCAATTCTAACAACGGCGGTGGCCGTGGTGGCTCTGGAAATGCTGGAAATGGCGGCGGAGGCAAATCTTGAATTTGAGGACTATACATTCTCCCGGTTCCAGTCCTGGTCTGGCGAAGTTGAATATATGAATGTCAAGGACAAGAGTCTTGAGTAGTTCCTCAGTTTATGTACTATTTGTTGAGATCCAACGCGTAGATGCGTCATAGGCAGCGTGAGCGTAGGCCGCAAGGACAATGGTGAGGGCCAGAACCATTGACAATGGCCAGGGCCAAAGCTATTGATGACGGACAAAGAGACAATGGAGGAAAAAGATTTATATACCACACACCAGCACCAATGCCCTCAGTCAATTATACGGAGACTGAGGGTGAGTTTCTTGATTACTTATATGATTTGGACTCATTACTTATGCATGCTGTAGAATAACATTATCTGTTTACTCAGGTATGCGAATACAGTCGATTATATGGAGACTGAGGAATAACATTATCTGTTTACTTAGTCTACTCAAGATTCACCTTCTAACACTATTTAAACATGATAGTACATAAAGTTTCAGTCAAATGTTTATGCTGTTCAAAAATCAAATGAAACATAAGGCAGAGTATAGCTTCCAACTTCTCTGTACAGTTCATAGCTGGTATATGTGCTAGGTGGAGGCTGGGGATTGGGGTTGTTATTTTATTGGTGCTAGTTTATGGTTGAGATGAGTCTTCAAGGGTTCGCTACCCTTTACAAGGAGCAGCTTACTGATCTGGAGTTTCTCTGATCTGGGCTGCCCAGCTTCTTATGGAAATTGGATTCCCTGTAGATTTCCTAGATAACAAACCTGGTTGAAGCAATCAGGGTCACTTGTACTTGTATATAACAACAGGCTAACAATAATAGCATGTGCTGGACTTATTGCGCATATCACACAGTCACTCCTGCAGGGGTCACTAGTCCATTATGTCAGTCACATATCACTCACACAGTGGACTGGCCACATGTCATACAAGGAACAATGGCCCATTATTCATACATATACATATAAATGCAGACTTCTCATAGTTAGAATCCTCAGTCAGTAATACCAGACTGAGGATAAGTCACTCACACATAGACATACAAACCTACTAACTGTGCCGTAGAATAATACTCACATTGTTCTTAGGTACAGTTTCCAACTCAGTCAGTAATATCGGACTGAGGAATAATACTCACATTGTTATTAGGTCCAAATATCAGATAGTCTGGATTCCAACAGGTTATGGGTGATCACTGCTCGATGACTTTCTGAAGGTGTTGAAACGTTTGCATCCGACCACTGATCCTGATCTTGTCATGATCCGGCATAAGCAATATATTCTATTTTATTACAATTCTTACCTTATCCCCGGTGATATGACCCAGTCAGTGCTGGCTGCCCAACAATGACAAATCAAACAAAGCACGTGACATGGGCACGTGACCGCTACTGACCGACACCTAACAACACTGACCATTACTGACAATTGTCTTAACAACTGAGCCGACCTGGTCAATCCAGCCCCCTCTATAGCCCCTGTTCAGCAGCCAATGATTGATTGTAACCGCCCCACCAATCGTAAAATTGTTTTCCTTCTCTTTTTCACTTACAATTTTCTTTTTCAATCTACTTACAATTTTCTCATATTACTTACAATTTTCCTATTCAATAGCGGCCCCCATCATGTGTTATCACATGTGACCACTACGCTTACTATCTCTTACCAGTTTCTCCTTTTGCTACCTTACTTACCTATAAATAATCATCATTGAATTGTACCAGAGTCTAGTCCCCACTTCAGACCATGCTTCAGATCTCTTTTTGCTCTTGCTTTGCTACCAGCTGATTTGGGTTTACCCAGTCCAGTCTCCTCTCATTTGCTCTCTAAGTTTAATGGTATTGTTAAGCTTAGCCCTTGTTGCCTTTGTTAAGCGCCATACAGGCACTCTTGTTTTGCCTTTGTTAAGCACCATATGGGTGCACTAGTCAAGCCCTTGTTAATGCTAGCACCTACAGATAGCAACTTGTATATTCCTGTTAACTCCACCTTCACTTCTTAATGACCTTTTGGGTCTTAACTCACAGATCCCTCACTGCTGCAACTTGGCAGCAACACTAACAGCTATACCATTACTTCTTACCATTTACTCCCACTTCCTTACCGACTCCGACCTCACAACTCCTATGAAAAATTCAAGCAAACATATCAATGTCCCACAAACTTTGACAGTGCCAGCTAAAATACCACTCAATCTAACACTACTACCAATCAAATGCTATGGACGTAGAAAGAGAGGGCCTTCTACCTGTTACAACTATGGGAAAGTGGGTCATATCACACAAAACTGCTGCTTGCCCAAAGTGATCAAGGTTGTGGAAGTGGGTCAAATGACAGATGAAATGAAGAAAGCAGTAGTAGCCCAACTCTGTGAATAGGGTTTTTAGGTGGCCCACTATGTAGCCAATTGGCTGGGCATGGTCAGGATTCCAATTTAAGTATTGGTTCTATTTCTCCTATATCAAGCAATCAATGACACTTTTTATGTGATACTAAAAAAAAGGAATCTAAGGCTAAGCAACATAAACCCATGGTAATAGGTACTATCAGAAATATGTCCACCAGAGTCAACATAGAACTATGGCAGCTGGACAACTATGACTCTCTAAGAGTTGAAGGCCTCTTAGACTTAGGTGCAACTAATATGTTTATCCATAAGGACTTTGTCCAGAAGCACAACTTACCTGTACAAGATTTACTATGCAGGATATCAGTGTTTAATGTCAATGGATCAAAAAACAAAAATGGATCTATAACAAAATTTGTTCCCCTAAAAATGAGATATAAAAATTATTCAGAAAAGGTGTATTTCCATATTGCAAATATAGGAAGGTCTGATGTTATAATTGAGTATAATTGGTTGAAAAAACATAACCCCAAAATAGATTGGGAAACAGGAGAAATATCCCTCAATCAATGCCTGAGTTTGTGTGGAAGAGGAAGAATCAATAGACTGAAAGCAGAAGATAAAATATGGAAGCATGCAAAAAAGGATCAAAAGTTGGCAGCAAAGGAAGAGATTGTCAGCAACAAAAATGTAAAGGAGACTAAATTCAGATGGCTGAAAGAGGAGCATCAATATATATGATTCTTTAATCCTGAGATAGGGATTTTTGATAGTCTCTTTCTTGAAAGAAGCCAGATGCCAGCAACAGCAGTGCTAAGGATTAATGCAATGTTGAACATTTTGCAATGGATAGCACAGAGGGAAAGAGAGTGTGAACAAAAAAGAACCATGAAAGAGATAATACCAGAACAATACTATATAAGTTAGTATTCAAAAAGGAAGGATTTGATGAGCTACCACCTCAAAGATCATGGAACCATGCAATTGATTTGTTACCAGACATAAAACCCAGCAAAGCTACAAAAGTCTACCCAATTAGTCTGCAGGAACAAAAGGAGCTTGACATGTTCCTTGAAGAAAACTTGATAAGTGGACAGATACATGAATCAAAATCTCCATGGGATTTGGGATTCTTCTTCATGATTTAGTGGACACTGTTTTTCACACCTCATGTGTTTCTTGACACAACATGACCAAACTTCCCATGGTCCCAAAGCTGTGGAAGGAAAGCCACACAAAAAATGTATGAATATTGGCTTATACATTCATTGACACACATTGATGGCAGTTCATTAGTAATCCTTGAGCTATTGGTATACATCATGTAAATGATTTATATTGATTTTGGGCTATAAAATGCTGAAACATTGATATTTCAGACAACATTCCACTGAAAATCAACTACTTACTACTCCTGATAGCCAAAGGAGACAGACTAGAAGTCACAGGAGACTTTGACAATTACAAATAACTGATCCTGATAATTGTCATGGCAAGCAGAAGAGCTGTGGAACTGATGGAATAATATCTGGAAGTAATAATCAAGCTATATGGTCAGTGCTTCTAGCTCTATAGGAAGTCCTATTAAAAAGCCTCTTGCTGCTGATGATCCATTTTCTATAGCCATTCTTGAAACCCATTTGCCTGAAGAATGGGATGCTCCATTACCAAATTCTGTGCCTAGAATGGTGCCACCACTATCTCTTTATAGAGAGCTAGAATAGTGACACCTCTATTTGCTCCTACACAGGAGGCTAGAATGATGCCTGCTCAGCTAGCTATAGCTATTCCTGATGCAGCTGATCTAAAGGAGGACTTTACGACAAGGACAACAGCAAATATAGTCTATCAAAAAAATTCTGAATGGTTTGCAAATGTAAGTCTCACTTTAGCTAAACTCACTTATGCTTACTACCCTTCAAAATTTTTGTTATCTGATGATGAACAAATGGACAAATGTAATGATTGACAAATAGACAAATGTAAGTATATATCTTGGAATACAATAACTTTTTATTACTAACCTCTTCTTATGTATCTAGCTAGACTTTGTATTTTTAAATCAGGACATTGTAGTATTGGCTTATATAGTTTCTGTTTGATATCCTCCTTATATGATGAGAGAATATTAAGTTAATGAGTTTGAGTTTTGAAAATTAAGAATCAAGCTTTGAACAGAAGGCCCTAACTGAGCTTCCAAGGTTGGGCTGGAATTAAGCCTTGAATTTTGAACACAAGGCCCTAACCAAGCTTGCAAGGTTGGGGCTGGAATTAAGCATTGAGTTTTGAACACAAGGCCCTAACCAAGTTGAGGCTGGAATTAAGCCTTGAATTTTGAACACAGAGCCCTAACCAAGTTTGTGAGGTTGGGGCTGGGATTGAGCATTGAGGTGGCTGACAAGGCCCTAACTAAGCTTATGAGGTTGGGGCTGGGATGCAGTCAGGGTTTGGGAGCAAGCCTCCAATGAGCTACATACCTTTGCCAAAGGTACAGGATGTAGCTTGTCTATATAAAAATATAGAGATGGGATGACTCCTGGGAAAATGATGAGATCAATTCTTATGTAAGGCTAACTAAAATTACATAAGAAAAGTTACATAAAGTTTGCTGACTTCAAATTTCCTGTGCATTAACAATTGATGATGATGATGATCAATTGATCAAAAACATTGCACCTTTCTTTCTTTTTGACCTTTCATCTAAACCTGAAGCTTCAAGCATTTCCCCTGTTCTGATACTATGAGAAGAAGCTCTGATGATTGATCTTATCTATATGTATATAGAAGGTTGTTAAACAGCCTGTAGCTGCTGATGATCTTTTTTTAATAGTAATTCTTTGGACTACATTTTTGATATTGAACTATTCTTGATATGAACTGTTTGCTTGATACATACTTTATTGGACTACTTTTCTTGACATTAGAGCTACATTCTTTGCTTGATATCTTTGCTTGATATGAAACTACTTGCTTAAGACCTTGAGATTATCTACTTTGTGTGAGAAGTCAATATTAAGGTTTGAACATTAAGGCTTTAACTAAATACTGTGAAGCTGATGCTGTAGTCAAGCATTAAGCTTTGATTACAAAGCCCTAACTGAGCACAGCAAATGTATTGAATAGTCATTCAGGTTTCTGAGTCATTCTTTCTTACAAGAGGAGATCAATTCAGAAATTTTGCAGAAGTTAATGTAAGCCTCACTGTAGATAGACTCATCTTTTAATACTAACCTTTATAAATTTCAGCATCTAATGATTGACAAATGGACAAATGTAAGTGTAACTTTCAAAATAATAGCTTCTTATTACTAACCTCTTTCTGATTTATTTAGCTGGACCCAGTATTGTTATATTAGGAGATTGTAGTATTTGCTCATATAGTTTCTGCTGAATAATCTTACATGATGAGGTTGATAAATCTGAATTTTGGAAATGAATGCCCTAACTAAGAGCAGTGAGGTTAAGGCTAAGAATAAGCCTTGAGTTTTGGAAAACAAAGCCTTAACTGAGTGCAGCAAAGTTGAGGCTGTAACTAAGCTTTGAACTTTGAACACAAAGCCCTAACTGAGTGCAGCAAGATTAAGCCTTGGATTTTGAACACAAGGCCCTAACCAAGCTTGCAAAGTCAGGGCTAGGATTAAGCACTGAGTTTTGAACACAAGGCCCTAACTGAGCTTGTAAGGTTGGGGCTGGGATTAAGCATTGAGGTGGCTGACAAGGCCATAACTGAGCTTGCAAGGTTGGGGCCGAGATGCAGTCGGGGTTTGGAGGCAAGCCCCCAATGAGCTATGTACCTGTGCCGAGGGCACAGGACATAGCTCGTGTCGAAATATGTCACAACAATTTCCTTATATTGGGGGAGGGGGTCATCATTAGCAACTATGTCCAGATTTACCCGATCCGACACCCCTAGCGTAACCTACCGATTCCCCGCTAAAACTTACTAGTGAAAACTTACCTACGTTTTGTCATATCGTTCCATGGCTTTCTATTTTACCCCGATAAGCCTTTCGTCTGTAACAGGTGTCGAAGGTACGTATCTTAGCCAAGGTAACAAATTTAGTCTGAAATCGTCCAAGCAACGGAACGTTCTCAGGGTGTTGAATATCAAGGCTCAGCATCCAAGGTCTTGAAAGAAACTATTCTATTATATGCACAGGAAGCACTTGACAACTTCTATGCACAAGTCATCTCTATTGTCCAGTCGTCGGGAACCGGAAAATCTCGCAAGATTGACGAACTGTCCAAAGAATGGATTGTGATTCCTCTCAATCTCCAACCTCTTGGAAATACAGGCAAGGCAGTCGTATCTTCTCTTCCTGATCTATGTTGTTCACCATGGTTCCCGGTTTTTAGGTTTTCCCCTATCTGAAGAAGTTCGATCTTACTTATCTGTAATAGACAAGTATGACGTGGTGATGTTGAGATGTCTTTCGTTCTTGTCAGCAGTCTTCACATGCACGAAAGAAATTCTCGAGAACATCGACAATGAAATAGGCATGCATCCTGAGTGCGGTTCCTTGCCTCTGAACAGTTCGTCAGCAGTAAAGTTTAGATTTCTTATGACCGCTGGTTCATCCTATAAATCACAAGGCAGTTATCGTGTCGAGTTCTATAGAAGAGTCTTGGACATATCCGAAAGTCAAAAATCTGATACCACTGCCTCTCTTTCAAGTACTCTGCTTGTCACATCCATCGCTATCTGCTCACTGAAAGACGCAGGCACGTTTACTTGTGGTCAAAACTCAAGATCTCCTCTGCTGATGATAAGGAATACAAAGCCGTTGTCTTTGCATTTGACGAAGCTCATGGGCTGCTCACCCAGCTAACAGAGAACATTCTGTCTTCCATTGCCTTGGAAGGGCGTTAAATTGCATTACCCACGTGAAATCTCTGGTTTTGGTGTTTCTTTCTACGGCCGGCAAGGTGCATAATTATGCCCCGCCTTCATACATGGATCTTTCTCTACGCGTCAAGAACCATTCGTTCAAACTCATCCCTCCTTTTCGACCAACTAGCAGTTGGAAAAGTGAGAAATGGCGGACATTATCTTCACGATATCTGGTGTGCCAGAGCATGTTCTTCCACGTTCAGAGTAATCAAATCAAATCAAAACGGCACTTACCAAGACTTGCTACTTGCAGACAAACTCGGAGTTTATTCTTCTGAACATGCATCTGTAGAAATACAGGACATGGTTCGAAAGATCAGGAAATCGGCGAATCCGGGAGTTAGGGGAGATGGCCCAGAACAATTACAATATCTGACCGTGAGTCTTGAGCCTCATCGTCCTTATGGTAAAGGCTGAAAATTTGAGTTTTCTCAAGGAATGTTGTAACTGACATGTTGGATGACCTACAACCCATGTATTTCGTACTATGTATTAACACAATATGCACGTATCACTTCTCCTGCACCCTTTGCCATGTTCCACATCACAGAACATGAACAGGAAAAGATGCTATAATTCAAGCCTACTTATGCGGCAGTGTTTCCGGACTTCTCAGCATGCTCGGTGCCATGATCGGGGGGCGTCCTCATCGTTAGATTCTTTCTTGGTATTGGCGTCGGTGCCGAGTACTCGCAGCGTCTGAACAATCCGAAGAACCAGCAACTAGCTATCATGCACGACACCGTTGGCTAGGTCTCGCAACGAGCAAGCTCTATTCATTGCGCGACGCCTATTCATCATATCCTCCAGTCAGTACCCTCGTTTTTGGCAATGCAATCGCGTCTTTTGTGCCCTGGGTACTGTACCTGATGTAAGACGCACCTCAAACTGAATTGCCCATTACGCACGCTTCAACAACAGCTTTGGATCAAACCATCTTCGCGCGGTATGGGGTCTGTCTCTCGGTCTGGGTATCGTCCCCGCCGCCGCCGTTTTAATTTGGCGACTCAACATGGATGAACCCATGCGATACAAGTCTGATTGCATGAAAAATATTCGTATTCCTTACAAATTCGTCCTTCGACGCTGATTGGGCCTCTTTGATCGCCATCTCAATTATTTGGTAAAGATATCTTCACGACTTTCAATTGATTCTATCTTACTAAGCCTGAATTAGGTTCATCCTCGATATCATCGTGTATGTCAGAATCCTCTAGAACAAGCTGAGTTTTCTCATGGTATTCACAGATATCAAGAGAACCGGTCGTTTCG
This sequence comes from Termitomyces sp. MG145, assembly GCA_003313055.1. Lineage (NCBI taxonomy): Eukaryota > Fungi > Basidiomycota > Agaricomycetes > Agaricales > Lyophyllaceae > Termitomyces > Termitomyces sp. MG145. The sequence goes on from QGOB01001982.1 coordinate 49,435, forward strand.
CACAGGCTACCGAGGGAGAATACTTCCGGCACCGCGGAGAGCCAATTGACTGCCTAACCGTAGTGTTGATGTCCCTCCAGGAAAATAAGCGACGACATAAGCAACAAGGGCAACGACCTGAACGGCGCCGCATATTAGGGATCCAAGATACGAGTGGGCCTATTTTGAAGAGACATAAGATAATGCCAAGGTATCTAGCGTGACTGTGGAGAGTGCGCACCCCGAGTGAGAAGTAGAGAGTGAGGCCGAGGCTGCTAAAGTAGATTGCGGAGAATGGGAGACGTTGGGGGGATAGAAGATGTTTAAGGTGATTTATAGGGCCTATTAGGACGGAAAATCTATTGGATAATGATAACGAGGCTCAATATTGAGAAAGAACTGGTTTGCGTACCCGAACATGACAAGAAGACTCCCGAGACTGCGGGCCACATGAGATCGTTTAAAAGGCGACAAATGCAGAAACACACACCTGAAAGATAGCGCAAACTTCGACGGTCTACAATCAGTCATAAGTACATAATTCACGTTTGATAACAAGAGACTGACACACCGCAAAACAATCAATGGTAACGTCATGAAGGAAACTATAAAGCACACCGCAGCGCCAACCAAACATCCGCCGAACCCCAATAACCTTCATCCCAGCCTCCAAAGTGAGCAAATACGGCATCCTAAGTATACAAATCCTAATAAATCACTCACCGCTCCCAACTCGAAAGCGCAAACCAAGCCTCGTCCTCATTTGACCGCTCACTCGAGCGCAAGGGTATATAGTCGCCAGCGACAGCGTTGTAAAACCGTGAGAAGGGGTTACCTCCTTGTGCAGGGGCTGCGTGTTGAGAGTCGCTATTGTTACCTTGTGCCCAGCGGAATTGCGAGAGGTTGTTTCTGAAATTCTGTTCTGACGAGGTGGCCATAGTCCGTGTAAATACGCCACGACAAATGGCGCGGCGCCTTGATCGCTTGGATGACGATCTTATCGCATTGGATATCTTATCAAGTTAACAGTTTCACGTCCTTTCCGAGCCGTCGTCTCCTTAGCGCTCTGTTGGTCTTCGATTGAAAGTCGAGCTCAGAGGGCGGTGAAAGCATGCACGATGGCGATGAAATATGGTTCGATCCCAGATGAATTTGTATATCAGATTAGATATATGTATCAACAAAAATTTGATTTTGTACCGTGACTGGGATCGATAATATAGTATTCGCGATTTACACGATACGAGCTTTCAATCTCTCGGGCCTTCGTCCATCAAGGGCTTGTACACTATCTTTTCATCATTCCCTACCATCCTGTCATCGTCGCATGTCACAAACAATAGAACTTGCCCAGGTCTGCCGTAGTATTCCATTTCAATTCAATGCCTTTTTTAATGTCTATATAGACCGGCAAGCGCGACCATCTGCAGGCTCTCGAGCAGAAATACCAGACTCGATGGCGTGAAGAGCGCCTTTTCCAAGTCAATGCACCCTCTGCCGAAGAGCTCGCTGGCCTCACTCCCGAAGAGATCCGCTCAAAGTATCCCAAATGGTTCGGTAACTTTCCTTATCCATACATGAACGGTAGTCTTCACTTGGGTCATGCATTCACTGTTTCCAAAATCGAGTTCGCGGCTGGTTATCAGCGAATGCTGGGCAAACGTGTCCTCTTCCCCCATGGTTTCCACGTCACAGGAATGCCTATTAAGGTGTGCTTATTGTATATGTTTTGATTGAGAGTTGACCAGATATGCAGGCTTCATCAGACAAGATCATCCGTGAGATTGAGCTGTTTGGCCCCGACTTCGAGCGGTACGAGGAGGTAACAGCAAAAATGGCGGCCGAAGAGGCCGAGAAGGAGGAGGCTGAAGCTGCTGCTACTGCTACTGATGGTATCGTCGACAAAAGCAAGGCCAAGAAGGGTAAACTTGCTGCAAAATCAACTGGACATGCCTACCAATTCCAAATCATGGAGTCGATTGGTATTCCTCGTGCCGAAATCAAGAAATTCGCGGACCCTCATCACTGGTTGACTGTATTCCCACCCATTGCTATTGTGCGTGCTTCTGTTTCTGTCTTTCTATTCGTCACTCATTCACTCTCCAGGAAGACAACAACGCGTTCGGTGCTCGCATCGATTGGCGTCGTTCATTTATTACCACAGACGCCAACCCGTACTATGACTCATTTGTCCGATGGCAGGCCAACAAGCTACATCGGCTGGGAAAGATCAAATTTGGCGAGCGCTACACTATCTACAGTCCTAAGGATGGTCAACCATGTATGGACCACGATCGCTCTGATGGTGAGGGTATTGGACCACAAGAATACACTGGTATCAAAATGGAAGTCCTCGAATGGAGCCCTGCAGCCAAAGATGCTATCCAGAACCGAGTTGGCGATCGCAAAATTTTCCTCGTAGCTGCGACTCTTCGCCCTGAGACAATGTACGTGTTTTTGTCTTGTCCGTTCGATGATACTCATGTTACGCAGGTATGGCCAAACGAACTGTTACGTAGGAACCGCGCTCAAATACGGTGTCTTCGCCGTTAACGACAAAGAAGCATTCGTTTGCACTTACCGTGCGGCGAGAAACATGACGTTCCAAGGCATTTCGACACCACGAGGCGAGATCAATGAGCTCCTCGAAATTACCGGTGACAAGCTCATCGGAACCAAAATCAACGCTCCTTTCTCCCTCAACCCCGAAGTCTATGTATTGCCCATGGACAACGTCCTCGCAACAAAGGTCGGCCCTAATCCATGTTGTGCTCATTCTTTCGACTTATCCTTCCCAGGGAACCGGTGTCGTCACCTCCGTCCCCTCAGACTCCCCCGATGATTGCCAAACTCTTTACGACCTCCGCAAAAAAGCCGCATTTTACAAAATAGATCCTTCGTGGGCTTCAGTTGACCCGACCCCCGTCATCTCCACTCCTACATATGGAGATATGTGTGCACCCGCTCTTCTCTCGGCCCTCAAGGTGCAATCGCAGAAGGACACCAAACAGCTGACGGAAGCGAAGGAGATCGCGTACAAGGAGGGCTTCTATAGCGGTACAATGCTTGTCGGGGAGTTTAAAGGCCAGAGCGTGCAAGACGCGAAGCCCAAGGTTCGTCAACGCATGATTGAGGCGGGGCTGGCGTTTGCGTATGCAGAGCCGGAGGGTTTAGTTATTTCGCGAAGTGCAGATGAGTGCGTTGTCGCGCTCATGGACCAATGGTATTTGGACTACGGAGAGGAGGACTGGAGGAATCAGGTGGAGAAGTGAGTTTTTTCTTCGAAAAATGCTCATGTACTGACCTAGCTTTGGAGTTTGTTGGCGAAGATGAACACCTATAGCGTCGAGACTCGCAATCAATTCGAGAAAACTTTGGCGTGGCTCAACAAGTGGGCGTGCGCGCGTACATATGGTCTTGGTTCCAAGCTCCCCTGGGATCCCCATTTCCTCGTCGAGTCTTTGAGTGACTCGACCATCTACATGAGCTACTACACCGTCGCCCACCTTCTGCATGGTATGATTTGTTCTTCTCCCCTACTCGATTTCGAATTCCCATACTCTTGTACCATTCAGAAAACAGCCTTGACGGATCCAAGCCTGGTCCTCTAGGCATCACCGCCGACCAAATGACCGACGACATTTGGGAGTACGTCTTCTGCGATGGTTCCTTCCCCGATCCCTCACCTCTCGCCCGTGAAAAGGCCGATGCCCTCAAACACGAATATTCCTACTTCTACCCCTTTGATATCCGTTCCTCTGCCAAAGATCTCTTGCCTAACCATCTGACATTCTGTTTGTACAATCACGCCGCCATCTTCCCTGTCGATAAATTCCCCTTGAGCGTGCGCGCGAACGGACACTTGATGCTCAATGGAAAGAAGATGTCGAAGAGTCTGGGCAACTTTTTGACGCTGCGTGATGGTATTCGCAAATTTGGTGCGGACGCGACGAGGTTGTCCTTAGCTGACGCTGGTGATGGACTTGAGGATGCAAACTTCGAGGAGAAGACTGCGAATGCAAATATTCTTCGTGTACACACACTGTTAGGCTGGTGTGAGGTATGGATTTGTCTGAAGTGTATCCTTTTTGTTGCGGTGTGACGGTTGTTTTTTTTTTTAGGATATCATCAAGGATGAAACGAACCTTCGCAGTGGTCCTCGCAACTACCACGATGACGTTTTTGAACACGAGATGAACGAGCTTATCAACGTCACCCAGAGTCACTATGAAGCGTAAGCCGTTACTCCTTTATCAAGCACACTCAATCGCTAAAGGTTCCTCTCAGAATGACCTACAAGGATGTTGTGAAGTTCGGCTTTTACGAGTTCCAGAGCGCACGTGACTGGTACCGCGAGGTAACCTCAGACGTCGGTATGCATCGCGACCTCGTGCGATATTGGATCAACGCCGCTGCCCTTATTATCGCCCCCATCGCGCCCCACTTCGCTGAACACATTCACTCCGCCATCCTCAAATCTATGACCTCTATCCAGCTCGCCCTCTGGCCCACACCCGCGAAGCCCGTTGACAGAACCGCACTCGAGGCCGCGGTCTACATGCGCGACACGATCAAGACCATCCGTGATGCAGAGGTCTCCCTTCTCAAGATGCTGCAGAAGGCCAAGGGGAAGAAGGGACCGGGTGGACCTGTAACGGCGTTTGATCCTAAGCTGCCCAAGAGCGTGCGGATTTATGTGGCGACAACGTTCCCTGAGTGGCAGGATACATGTGTGCAAGCAGTCAAAGATGCTTATGACGAGCAGACAGACAAGGTTGATGATGCGAAGGTGAAAGTGCTGTTGATGGAACGTGGGCTCATCAAAGACAAGCGTGCTATGCCCTTCGTTCAGGCGTTCAAGGTCAGCACCCTCTACGAACTCCCCTTCATATTTGCAAACTAAAGATTTCATCTATAGAAACGCATGACCCAATTTGGCGCCCAAACAGCCTTCAGACGCGCCCTGCCGTTCTCTGAAAGTCAGGTCCTGCGTGAGATCCTCCCTTATCTTACGAAGTCCCTGGGTCTCGTTGAGGCAGATATTCTTTCCGTCGAGGAGGCAAGGCAGAAGGAGGGTGAACCTGGCTACACAAAGAACATCATTGACAGCTCTGAGCCCGGTACTCCTGCCTTTGAATATCGTAACGTATGAAATGCAATGTATAATCCTTCTGATATATAGAAGTTGTCATTAGCCGTAGACTTGGACAATCATCGGGGGCATTCAAATCTAAGTAGAGTATTCGTGTCCATGGAAAGTAGATTATTTAAATATCTCGATTTGGAAATGATCTATCTCATGCAGGCAGACGCCTCCACAACCTTCAAGAAGGTGTGATCTCGTCCTCTACTCAAATGAAGTTGATGGACAACGATGCAGTACATGTTTTGTTTTCTATTCATACACATCAGTGCATCTAACAAATTTAAAGCTTCTGTCTCAGTTAACGGCCTTGTGTCGACGAACGTGAGTTGTCCCTGTTCAGTCCTTCATTTGACCTCTTCACAAGCTGAGTTCAGTAGCGAGTATCACGATTGTTGAATCGACTCCAATGCTGAGAGGGCCCTAGAAGCTGCAAGTGGCCCAGAACTGACACGAGTATGACATAACTCTGGAATCTAAATGCGAGCACGAGAGATGCCCCCTCCGTGGAGTGGGATAATTTACAGCTTTACCTGGGTGAAGGAAGATCCTAGTCAGAACCTGCATCAAGGAGTCTGAGGACATCTTGAAACACATTGTAGAATGTGCCCCGCAATGGAAAGAACGACGTAGCATACGATATCCTAAACAATATCTCTGTCAAGTTCCTAGAGGTGAAGAGAAGCAACGCGAACGGCGGAGACTTACGTACATCACTCGTATCTCGCGGACGAAGACCACGTCAAACTTATCCAACTCATGAGAATGTGCACTTTCCCATCGACCACCGCGGGCTTTGGCCGCCCTTCGTGGAAACGAAACGCTACTGTGTGTCAACTGCAAATCGATCGACCACGATACTCAAAACTGCCCTTTCCCAAACCTGCCGGGATGGCTGGGATATAACCCCCCCTTACCCGATCTAACCAAATCACGCGGAGCATGTACGGCGACGGGGCCACACATCACAATGAGGACTCAGCCAGCTCTAGAGGAAGGCGTAGAGGTCGGGGTGGAGCCGGCCGCGGTGGCAGGTATTACAACCACCACGGTTTCAGAGGCCAGTGGAATTAGACTTAGCACAAATCTAAGTACAAAACCCGTTTAGTACGATTTTTGTAGTAGTGTCAACTTAATAGTCATATGTGCAGTAATAATGCCTGCCCCCCCCCCCCCAAGCTGTCTCGGTACATCTTGAGCCAGCGAACTCCCGTGCGCTACCATGTCCTGCCAGTGGGTTTTTTGCAGTCATGGATGTTGAAATTTGAGGTGAATGACTGAAATATATTGACCATACATGGTACATGTAGGTCACTAACCTTAGTCACAAGACAACAATGGCAGTCTATAACAAATAGAGGAAGAGAGGAAGGTGTCATGCAGCAGCCCTGCTTAAGCCTAGAGGTCCAAGTAAGCCCATCCCACCAAGCCACTATGGTCCTCAAAGCAACATCCCCCCTGAGCACTTGGGAAATGTGCTCACTCCGAGATAGCATGGTTGGCTACTCGGTAAGTCTTAGCAACCACGACAAGATCAACAAATCATGCTTATGGTTTAATGTCACCGCGCATCTCTATGATTGGGAGGACCAAGTGAGCTCACTACTGCTCTGGCCTGCACCACCAGTCATTGGGATTATGGAGGTGGCTCCCAAACTTTGCCCATGACTCAGTCTGACAGCTCACCTGTCTATGACCAGGAAATAACACACAATCTTCTTGCACAGACCTTGACCCTCAATAACCCATCGAGTCTCATGGACTGTGATGAGGAGAACAGAGAACAAAACACCCAATTAGAAGTAGATGAGACAGTTAGATCTCTTGATCTATCCCTTGAGGATGTCACGACCCCGCCAACTCCGGACCCTCGTACATGGCTCTGACCAATGTCACGACCCCGCCAACTCCGGACCCTCATACATGGCTCTGACCCTGGCACACACCTTTCCCACACCTCCCACCACCTCCGGGGCCACCAACAACCCCACAATGCTGCATCGGCAACACCTGTGGCCATCTCCGGACAAACCCCTGGGCATCACCAAACCCCGGCATCTCGGCTGACACATCACCCCGAGGCTTCCCTGTCACTGAATACATCCGAACTCCCAGCATCCCGGCCATCATGTAACATTCCTCCCATGAACTGTCGGCATGTCACCAGGCCATCTGCTTCTGTGGTGTCGACGGGCGCCACTACCACGCACCGCGACCGCCGACCCGCCTCATGCAAGGCAGCTGCGGCCTGCACCAACATGCCCTGACAACTGCCACAACCCCAGGGCTGAGAACCTGTCCTGGGATTTAGCCGGAGAATAATCAGATGCTACGATCCCAGGCTGGAGCCCTGCCCCAGGACTTAGTAGGAGGGTAATATATAAACTGTAGGATAGCATATGAGTCAGATAGTCTTGATATTCACCATAGTTCTCTGTAGTCTCTGTTTCTGTTCCAGTCTAGTTTCGTGTCTCTGTCTCTCTCTCACATTTCATCTCTTGTATCTCGTCTCCATGCCTCGTATTTCCATTCCATGACTCGTATTTCTGTTCCGTATCTCTCCTCTATCTCTCTACTTCCTGTCTTGTATCTTTTCCTCTCTATCTCTGTCTCCTGTTCTGTATCTCTTATCATCTCCTGGTTTCCTGATCAATTTATCTCCTATCTGTTCCATACCTATCCCTATCAACTTCCGAACCTACTTCCATTCCCCAATCAATACAATCTTCCTGTTCCCCGTTCCCCTTTCCGTTACAAACCCCAATCCCCTGAACTTGTACCCCTCAACCCGGAGCACTCTTGACCTCGTGCGTGTCACTACTTGTACCCAGAGCATCCAGACTTCATCCCGGGCCACTCGTAGTTGTACTGGAGCTTCTGAGAAGCCCTGGACCTGTACTTGGCCTCCCAAGCTCACCTAGTAAGGACTTGCCAGTGTAGCTGAGCCCCCATCATCAGCAGGACCTGACATAATATCAAGACTCTACCTTACCCCATACTCAATGGCTACATACACCTACGCCTACACCCCTGCAGGGTACAACTACTATGGCCAACCCATCCCCAAAGGCCCATACGCCATTCACTCCCTCCACACCCTCTACCCCGCACCTTCCATCAAACACTACCGCACCTTACTCCCGCGCCACTGGGCTCCAGACCCAAACTCCATACCCTACAGACCCTCAATCAACCAGGGTCTACCTCTGGACTAGCGCTACAACCCTGGGCCAAACCACTCCAGGACTTACCTCCGAACCTTACCTGGCAGATTACCCAAAACCCCGCCCAATGCTTGGGGCCCGCCAGTGCTGCATTCTTTGCCCTGGGACCCTACCCCCCCTAC
>QGOB01001985.1:0-35292 GCA_003313055.1 Termitomyces sp. MG145
GGAAATATGAATGTTAGGAAGAAGGGTATCGGATGAATATGTTCCTAGTATGTTTCAAACAGCTGGAACCAGTACATTCATGTCCTTCCAGGAAACATGAATGTTTTCCTGGAAGTGGGAGAACTCCGGAATATGGTGACTCTAGGACTTGTCAGGCAAGCCCCAGAAGCATCAGAAGTCATGGAATATGAAGGGATAGGTAGAAGGGACAGAATATTAGGTCTTGAGGCAGCAGGAGGGACCGATGTTATTGTTCCCTCCTCAGAACATGAATGTTTCATGGAAAACAGTGAAACTCCGGAGATTCTTCATGAGTCTATCATGTTCTATGCAGGAAAGGGTTATCAATTGACTTATTGGTAATGGAACATGGCGGATGGACGGAAAATAGGCAATGTTTCAAGGGAATTCAATGGGAAAAGGGATATAGTAATCTACTTATAGAATTCTCAAGTCACATGGAAAGATGGTCTGTGCACCCATTAGAACAGTATAAATAGAGTAGAAATAGGTTAGAATCAACAGGCAATTAGTGGATAAAGGCTCGGTGGTTCCCAGGGAGTGAATCACTTAGGCTGGATTTCATTGAGAAACCTCTACCTTAGTTTTCAGACTTATAGTCAGGAAACTACTTACATAAATTTAAATACAAAAACTCGTCGCATTAGAACGGTTTAGTGTGATTTACTACCAAGCCCCAGAACTACAGTATCTTGCTTTAGCCAAGTACTACACCAGTAAGAGATAGTAAGTGTAGCAGTCACATGTGATAACGCACGTTGGGAGCCGCTATTGAATAGGAAAATTGTCAGTAATATGAGAAAATTGTAAGTAGATCGAGAGGGAAAATTGTAAGAGAAAAATGTAAATGAAAATAAGTTTACGATTGTTGGGTCATCAGTAACGCGGTTACAATCGATCAATGGCTGCCTGTCGGGGGCCGTAGAGAGGGCTGGATTGTTGAAGGTTGGCTTGGTCGTTAAGGGAGTGGTCGGTAACGGTAACGGTCGGTGTCATTAGCGGTCGGTCGGTAGCGGTCACCTGCTATGGTCACATGCTTGGTTCGACTTGTCGGTGTCGGGCAGCCAGCGCTGACTGAGTCGTATCATCTCCCCTTGACTGAAAAACTGACTGTCCCCAGTCAAAGGAAAACCCTCAAAGTCCCGTGATTGTTAAGCATGGTCCGTGTGGGGGGGGTCTTGGTCCATGCACCATACCATATAACCATAAATAAATCCAGCGTCTCTTTGGACTTCATCATCTCAATTTCCTACAGCATGTCAACACCAGCTTTCTTCGGCTACACAGCTTCTTTTGCATGCCTGGCGGCCATGCAGGACTTCTTGGAAAAAGCGCCAAAGGTCCTGACGATGGGGCGCACGCTGCTTGCTACCAACCCTCAAGCGGCGGCTACGTCAATTTTGTCGACGTACCTGCACTGGTTTGAGTCGGCGGGCGGCAGCAGGATCACGTGGGCAGAGCAGGAGGCAGTAGGGGAAGAGTGCCGGGCTTTGTATGCCCAGTACTGGCAGGAGGCCTGGATGAGGCCGTTTGACAACCACTTTGTAAGTTCATCGATTCTTAACGATGTTACCGGTATGCTAACGGTTGTGCTAAGGCTTCAGTACAAGAGGGAACGATGGGGGTAGAGGAGGTGGCAGCGGAAACAATGACGGTAAGCGCTAATGGTGTCGCTAGGAACTTAGCGATGTCACTAAGGTGAACCCTAGCTTTTTACAGAACTTTCTTTTGACGAAAAGTTTTTCTTTCAGCACCCGCCAAAGGACCCGCTGGCGTCAGCCGGTATGAGGACAAGGGAGGACAGGGGTGAGGGGTTGAGCCGGCAGGGCAGAGCTGTCGGTAGCGCTGGAGCAGAGTCACCAGCGTTGCCGCAGACTCCAAAGACTCCCAGGCCAGTAACGAAGGCGAGGACGAGGACAATGACGGTCCCAAAGGTAAGTTTGGTGGTTTTGTTTTCGGTCGGCAAAGTATTAACGGCTGCCGTTAACAGCAGTCCTTGAAGGGCAAAGAGTGCGCAGGAGAGGATGACGGCAAGGAGGAACCAGTAAGGGAAAAACACGAGCCTTGTAACTGCTAAGTGTTAATGGCTTTTTCTAGACTCCGACAAAAGGCAAGGGCAAGAAGGCTGCAGACAGCAACGATGAGAGCGAGGAGGAGGTGGTGGCATCCTGAGTCTTTTAACGACCGGGAACTGAAGAGATTGCTGTGTGGGTGCTTGCCCTCGACAGTTCTGGACACGGGGGCTGGCATGGGGGAACGAGTTGGACAAAAGGAGAGGAAGCTAGCGGCACCAGCCGCTAGGACCGTACCGAACAGCCTTTACTAACCTCGTTACAGCGGTAACAAGGCAGATTGCCGGTCGGGTACCAGCAGCCCTCTGGGTCATTAAGGGCCCAGCAGCCATCGCACTACCGACAGAGCCGTTTAGTCAAAAAGACAATCGAAAGGAACAAAAGCACTTACTGCTCCCACCCTCTCACAAAAGGCGGGGAAGGTTGTTATGGGGTCGCTGCGGAGGTCACAAGGGGAAGAAGGCAGAGGGGGCTGCTTTGGTACGGGCGGCAAGAAGGTATTTGGAAGGACAGTGGGAGATAGCGGCAGGCGGCAGGGAGCCCACCGTTAAGAAGGCCACCCTCCTTCTGCTGACGAGGCAGGAGGGGATGGTAGCAGAGGGGACCGGCAAGAGGAAAGGCCCAGTAAGGACTGTTGGCGTCAGAAGCCGGTCTGTAGTGGAGTCGAGTGACAATGAGGAGGTCCCGACTCCTTCAAAGGGGGCCAAGCAGTGCCGGATAGAGTCGGGTGATGAGGGAGTGACCAAAGGGTCATGAGAGGCGACTCCTGCAGAGGAGAGGGCGGCGGTGGCGAAGGCCATTGAACAGAGCTTGGGCGGCGGTGGAGTGCCCGAGGAGACAGGACCGGTAGCAGGTCCCAGTGGAAGCCGGTAAGTGGCTGACTTGTTCAGACTTTGCCACTTTCGCTAACGGTTCTTTTGTTACTGTCAGACCGGTAGAGACAGAGACCCCCGAGGTCAAGATGGCAGATGGAACTGGACAGGGAGCGATGACGAAGTCGGCAAGTGACTTTCTTTTTAGCGACTGACCGTTAGCATTAATGACTTCTTCCAGCCTTCAGAATTTGGGACTCCTCCTCGACCAACTGTCGAGGAGGAGGAGATCCAATGGTTGGGTGAGGACTTACCAGTCCCACTCCCCTTTGATCCTTGGGGTGACTTGGAGCAGTACCGGTCGAGGGCAGCAGAGATTTGCCAACTGATGGGGAGGGAGCTGGTAGCGACTGAGAACAATCTTCAGGTGGCGCGGGCCCAATTTAGTTTGCTGGTGCGGGCGTGGGGCGCCCTTTTGCAGTATCAGCACAACTGCGATGCTTTTATTGTGTGGCAGTCAGAGGTGGGGGTGACGGAGAAGTATTGGGAGGAATCGGGTGATCCGCCGATCCCGACCGACAATGACTTCACCTCTAGTAGCTCCTAAAAAAAACGAACTTTATTTTAGTTTTGTCACATTCTTGTTGCAGACTGACCCCCTTAAGGGGTCTTTTTAAATAAACAATTTCTTGGAGTCTGGTCCGACCAGTAAGATAACGGTCTGAAAAAGAATGACCAAACAATGAAAGGTCGAAGTAAAAGAAATAAATGGTTTGAAAAGGTAAACGCTCAGTAGATCATCATGGCGCTTGCGCAAGGTCGCTTAACGACTGTGTCTTAACAAAAGGCAAATGGGGAACGGTGGTGACAAGTTGGAAAGAATTAGAAGGCTTAACGGTGGGCGTGTATGTCGGAAAGCATATGTAGAAAGACAGTCTATGATGAATAGAAAGAAAAAGAGTAAGTAGGAATGAAAAGCGAAACGGAACAATAGAGACAAAGGCTTATCAAAGGCTGTTAAGGTTTTTTGCAGATTTTAACGGTGAGTGGGGTGGATAGGTGTTAATGGTGTTTTCTAGTCTTCTTTGGTAGCAATGTCCAATGAGTCGTCAGGATTAATGGGTTCTTCATCGTTGAGTAAGTCGGTTTCTTCTAACATTCTTAAACAGTTGGTATCGATGTCGAAGGCATCGGTAGGGAGAGGGATGTGTTCACGGGCAAAATAGGGGACTAAACAAAAGGCGGCTACCGGTTGGTGGAGTACTGATCCATCCAGTTCGCAGAGAATATAAGCGCCTCCACGGTTATGTGAGATTATCACTAGCGGTCCTAAGTATCGAGGTTGCATTTTCTTGTTATGGGTGACTTTGATGTGCATATTCCTCATCAATACTAGGTCTCCTTGCTTGAAGTCGTAGTCTCAAATGGTAGCGGCATGCTCTTGTTTGAAACAGAGAGCCGCTAGCCGGCGGGCGGTAAGGACGGTATCGTGTAAACGGTTGAGATCAGCTTGTCTGCATTGGAGGTCGATAGCACGTTGAGCAATGAGGTCGGTAGTCATTAACAGGGAATCGGGAGGTGGCTGGAGGTAGGTCGCTTCTATGATGTTGGCGGGGAATACGGGATGAGTATCAGTAGCAGCGTAGTAAGGGGAGCAACCCATGCAGCGGCGGACGGTAACACGTTCTGACCAGAAGACTGAGTAAGCGGCTGAGCTCCACTTGGACTGGTCTCTGTTAACGGCTTTGAAGAGAGCTTGTCTAATGTCAAAGTGGGGTCATTCGGCAATACCGTTAGCGCATTTGTTGTAACCAGATATGTGAATGTGGTTGATGTGATACTTCTTGGCAAGGTAAGCGACAGCTTTGATGATGGGAGGGCCGTTATCGGTAACGATTTCGTTAAGGGCGCCCCAGCGGCAGATGATTTCTTCAAAGAGCCACTTAGCGATAGTGTCGGTATTTTCGCAAGCGAGCATGCGGAATTTGGGATAGTGAATTAACGAACAGCGTCCTTGGATAACATATTTGAACTTGTTTGAAGGTGGCATGAACATGGTGTCGATATAGATTTTGCTGAAGAGAGCGGTGGGGATAGCGACGGTAGGCAGTATGAGGACTTTGGTCGTTTGGTGGACTTGGCAAATGTGGCACGAGCGGATGTACCAAATAATATTGGCCACTACCTGTGGCCACCAAAAGCGCTCCAGCAGGGCAGCTCTTGTAGCGAACAGACCGCGATGTCCAAGGTCATCATGCATAGCATGCAGGATGCGAAGTCGTGAGTCAGCTGGTATGAAGAGCTTGTGCTCACCATTACGATTGCGTCGCCAAAGTTTGCCGTTAGCGAGGAAGAAGCCGCTAGCGTAGCGGAGGAAGGTAGCAAGGGCCTTGTCGTTAAGGCCTGGTGGTCACTTGAAGTCGTTAAGCCACTCCTTAACGAGTTGAACTCTTTTGTTGCCGGCAAGGGCCTTGGGGGAGTGAGGGACATTGTCGTAGGAGAGGGGGTTGGTAACGGGTGGAATCAAGACTTTGGTAAGAGGAACGGTGTCATTAACAAATGTCGTTAGAGTCGGACGGTAATGGGCAAATGGGGGTAAACGAGGGACTGTAGAGGCAAAGCGGGCAAGGGCAGTCAGTAACTGAACGTGGTGCATAAATCCATGCATACGATCGACCCAGCCTTCGAAGATGTTGTTGTCGGTATTGTCCGGGGGAGGGTCGGTAGGCTGTAACGGTCTTTGCAAAAGTCCGTCAGGCCCATGGAAGGTTCCTTCAACGTGTACGAGCTCGAAGTGGAACATAAGGATGGCCATGATCCAGCGGTTCATGCTAGCAGATGGCTGAATGTCAGGGTTCTGCAGCATACCTTTAATGTAACGGGCGTCGACTTCAATGATAAGGTTCCTAACGCCTAGGAGGTACATGCATAGCGCCTGCAAGGCTCAGTACAAACCATAAAGCTCGAGCTTGGGCTGACTGAAGCGAGCTTCACGTTTGTTAAGGGTGATAGAGCCAAAATGGTTATAGCGGCGTTGTTTGCAATTGTCGGTAGTATACTGGCAAAGGTAGAAACCAACTGCTATGTAGGAAGTGTTGACCGCTAAGATAACGGGATCATCGGATTTGTAGTCAATAGGAACGAGGGGTTTAGCGTCATGCAGGGCCTTGACGAGGTCTTTCTGGGCATTAAGCTGATTGGGTCCAAATTCGAAGGGAACTCCAGTATGGGTGAGCTTCATTAGATGGTGAGCGCAATGGGCAAAGTTCTTAACAAACATCCGGAGGACTCCAACGGTACCTAGGAAGGCACAGACTTCGGTTAATGACTGGCAAGGGCCCCAGCGGTCCAACAGCGCTAAACGGTTTTTGTCAGGCACTCGGCCACTAGGAGTGCAAACGTGGCCCAGGATCTTGAAGGTAGGTGCACAAAGGACAAGCTTATGACCGGAGAAAGTACCACCGCAGTACTTCATCTGTTGAAGGACACGGTTCAGGAGCTCAAAGAACTCCCAAAGTGCTAAACAAATGTTGGGATTGTCGGGATGCTTAGCGGGTGTGCCATTAACGAGTTTCCAGTCCTTTGGGCCTTTAACGCCAACGTCGTCGATGAAGCTGAGGGTGTTATGGGGGATCTCGGGCTGGAGGATGTGGGTGACGTTGTCGTGGAAGATGGGCACAGCATTAGTCCACCCCATTGGTAGCGTTACTAAACAGAGGGTGCCAAACAGTGTCTGGAAAGTCGTTAAGTCACGGGAAGTGGGATTGATAACACGTTCATCGTAGCCAACGTAGAGGTCGAGGGTAGCACCGCAAATGCAGCCAGCAAAGGATTTGGCAATGTGGTCAGGGAAAGGGGGAACGCCAGAGTGGCGGATTGTGACTTGGTTTAACGGCTCAAGACTGTGGACTAGGCGGAGTTTACTGTTTTTCTTCAAGACACAGAACCAGCGGGACCGGTAAGCGGAGTTTGCAGGCTCGTAAATGCCTGCTTGGATCTTGCTACGGATGATTTTGCAGATTTCCTTTTCGAGGCCTGGTGGTATCGGTCAGTTGTGCTGAACCCAAGGAATGTGAGGGATGGTCGGTATGCGAACGGGGGGAAAGAAGTCGGGTCAAAGGCTACCTTGTTCTGAGTCTTCTCAAGCAAATGCGTTTTGTTGCTTAGCGACAAGGTCCACGAGTACGTTAAGCTCATCTTGGGTAAGAAAGCCAGTATCGTGTTCCTTAATGAAAGTCGCTTTGCGGTCGTCGGTAAAATGAGGAGTCGGTACGAAAGGAAGGGGATTAGGATCGAGCTTGGGTATGTTTGCTAAGGGGTCACCAAGGATGTGTCGTTCGATTTGGAAGTCTTCGCTAACATGGCTAGCGACAGGCTTGGTCTTCAACGCGACTGGCTTGTATTTCTTCTTGACTTGGACTCCTTTGCGTTTTGGCTTGGCGGCAGCGTAAACGGCTGGGAAGGGGACGTTAACATAAATGGGGGCAGAGATGGTATCGAGCATTCCAGATGCTTGGCCAAGAATAGAGGGATCTGAGAGACTAGTGGAAACAAAATAAGAGCACGGCAGGATAATGGTCTCAGTAAGGTTGCTAATGGTCGCACACAAATAAGCAAGAGAGAGATTGTCGGAAACTGTTTTTGGGTTTTCTAGTATTTCGGGATCGAGCGGAGTATGCAATTGCACTATAATGGAGTGCTTTTGGTGGTCGTAGTCGAGGATGACTGCTAAGTCTTCCTCAGAGTCACTAACTGTGGGGATGGTGGCGAAAGCAACGGGGTGGTCCAGCGCTATATTTGGGCTGAACCTTTTGTTGCTTGTACTGACCACGGGGAAACGTAGGGATAGTGCGACGAAGTCTGGTATTGGGGTCCGTTATCGTTATTGTAGTCTCTGTTTCGCTAAGGGTATCAACGGTACTCTTGGTTAAGACATCAAAGGGGCAACCAAGCAGGATATTGTAAGCGGGGGAGCGTAGGACGTGGATCTGAAGGTACAGGGTGATACTGCCAACAGTGCAAGGGACATTACGAGCTAGACCGAGGGACTTGTCCATTGTACCATTAGCGCTCTGCATGTTCAGAATGATGCTGGGGTCGTAGGAGATGCCAAGATAGTTAGCGACTTCAGCAGACATGGAGATGATTTGGGAGCCGCTATCCACTATACATTCGATTTCCTTGCGGTTATTGACCAAAAGCATGATTGACCGGATTGCCTGTGATTCCTGAGCGACCGTTAATGTAACCGGCTCCTCACCAGGTGGTAGCAACTTGATATATGCTTCCACCGGGTCTATCGAAGTGACTTGGGCTCTAGCGGCATCGGTAAGAGGAGGGTTGGTAGCGGGAGTGTCGTTAAGGGAAAATGAAGGCAGAGCGTTGTCAACAATATCGGTAGACTCTTGGAAGGCAGTGACGTTAGGAGGCACGGTCCGTTTAGGCGTAACGGTGTTTCTGAACTGGTTCCAGATGTTGTTAGAGAGGGAGCAGAGTTCACCGACAGAGACGGTAAGCTTGGTCTGGAGTACCCAGTCAAATACCTGTTTGGACTGTTCGATGTCGTAGATGGGGGCCGTACTCCGGTAAGCAGCGTCAGGCCGTTTGTCCGGAGTGCCAAAGTTTCGGTTGGTTGGGGGCTGATAGCGAGACGAGATACCGGAGTAAGGGTGAACTGGGGGATTGACCATGGGAATGTGGTTAACGACTGGCATCTCAGGGGCTTTAGCAGTACCAGTAGCGGAGGCAGAGGCAGGACGTTCGTTAGCAACAGGGGAACTAGCAGGGACTGAGTGTTTGTTGGCAGCAGGAGGACTGGCGGAAGAGCTGGTGGGAACGGCGGGAGAACTGGTAGCGGCGGAGTTGTTAGCAGTTTTAGGAGGTACCGGTCGATATCCCTTAGCACGAGGGATCTTGATACCGTCGAAGACTTCCGCTGGGCAGCGTAGAGCATAAAGTTCCCATTCTAAGGCAGCGACGTGTTCTTCCCTGGATAACGTTCCTGGGCTAGCAGGTTCCGGCTGCAAGACTTCATGGATAAACATCTGGGACATGCCTTGGAGCTGTTCCGTGTCGGGGTTGGCATTAGCGGAAAGGCAGCCGGTAAGAATCTGGTTCGGATTAAGCCTGTGCCATTCGTCAATGCGTTCCATGTAGAGCCGTTTGCCAATGTAGTTAGGGATCATAGCACCAGATGGTAGGACAACCTTGCCTTCGTGGTTCCGACGGATCTTGCCTTGACTGATGAAGCTTTTGAGCTTAACGCAATTGCCTCGTACCATTGTGTGACCGGTTTTGCCGCAGAAGTGGCAACTGTCGCTAAGAGGTCGAGAGGCGCGGGACTGAGAACTGTTACCAGCAGTCAATGCAGCCATCTTTTCCTCCATGTGTGCGAGTGCATTAACGATAGCGGCGGCGGCAATGTCAAGAGGTTCCTTTTTAATGATGGTAGTCGGTACGGGGGCAGCGGTATTAACGGTGGGCATCTTAGCGTTAGCGGTCGTTGGCTTTTTTGAAGTTGTAGCGGTGTCGGTACCCTTCAGAACCCATTTAGCAGCTTCAAAGACTTGCTCTACCTCATAGGGGTCCTCTGGGTGATGGTCAGGAAGGGTGATTTCAAGATGGCAGACGAGTTTGGACCATAACAAAGTCGGTATGCCTTGCTGGAACAGATGGTGTTCCTCGTTTTGATAGATTTTGCCTTTAGCCAGGAGCCAACGCGCCAGGCGCTGGAAGTCCCTATAGTAATCCGAGAAGTGTCCGAGAGTAGAGATACTGGTTGAGAAGGTCTGGTTAATGAGTCGCTTGAGATCCTGAAGAGTGTAATGGGCAGATTCCTCAGCGCCAGGATATAAACGAAAGACCGCTATCTTCCACTTGGCGTAAGTATGGTCGCTAAACTCTGGCAAGCCAAGCCAGGTCTCCGCGGTGTCATACGATATGTACCAAGTGGCGTATTCCTTTTTCTGGTTGTCGTCGCTAACGGCACAGTCCGCTAAGAGATATTCGAGCTCGCAGAAGTACCGGGCGAGCTCTCGAGGGCAACTCTCGTCCCATTTAGGTGCGGTAGAGTTGTTGCGGGGTGGCATATGGCGGGAAAGATGGGTGTCACCCATGGCGGCAGGGTTAATGGGTGTCGGTAAGGGCGTAGAGGATTGAACTGGGGAATAGGGGTCTGAGGATAATGGTGGTAGTGGTTTGTCAAGGAAGTTGTCGATGTGATGGCCTGGGAAGTTCTCTAGGAGTTCGGTAACGTCAAGAAGTTCCCTAGCGGTAGCGAGTTCCTCTTCAAGGTTACGAGGCGGAGTCGTTAAGAGTGTTAATGGCGAAGGTGGGGGAATGTCAAAAGAGATAACAGGGAGTGAAGCTTCGGTAACGAGACGTAAGCGGTTTTTGGCCTGGAGGTGAGTTTCCGGTGGAATTTTGCTATAGAACCCCTTGCGGTGGGCTCCAAAATGATGCGCTGACTTGCCGCCTAGCTGCCGTGCAGGAAACAACCAACAAGACCAACTAGATAGGGATAGCTAGCAAGTAGTAGTGTTACGTGTGTGTGAGAGGAGTCAAGCAAAGTCCCAGAAACTCGGTAAGGAGTTGTGAGGTCGGAGTCGGTAAGGAAGAGGGAGAGAGCGGTAAGAGATAATGGTGAGACCGCTAGTGTCACTACCAAATTGCAGCGGGTGGAGAGATCTGCAAAGACCTGGAAGGTTGTTAAGGAATTTAGGAAGAGTTAACAGAAATATATGAGTGACTAGCCATAAGCGCTAGCGTTAACAAAGGCAAACTGAGGGCACCTGTATGGTGCTTAACAAAGGCGAAGTGAGGGCACCCGTATGGCGCTTGACGAAGACGACAAGTGCTAAGTTTAATGATACTGTTAAGCTTAGCACGGAGACCAAAGGAGACTGGACTGGGTAAACCCAAATCAGCCGTTAAGGAAGCAAGAGCGTGAACGAGATCTTAAATGTAGTCTGAAATGGGGACTAGACTCTGGTACGATTCGATGATGTTTAGCTACTGACAGGGCAGTATTTATAGGTAGGTAAGACGATAAAAGGGGAAACCGGTAAGAGATAGTAAGCATAGCGGTCACATGTGATAGCGCATGTCGGAGGCTGCTATTGAATAGGAAAATTGTAAGGAATACGAGAAAATTGTAAGTAGATCGAGAGTGAAAATTGTAAGAGAAAAATGTTAATGAAAATAAGTTTACAATTGTTGGGTCATCAGTAACGCGGTTATGATCGATCGATGGCCGCCAGTCGGGGGCCATAGAGAGGGCTGGATTGTTGAAGGTTGGCTTGGTCGTTAAGGGAGTGGTCGGTAACAGTAACGGTCGGTGTCGTTAGCGGTCGGTTGGTAGCGGTCATGTGCTATGGTCACGTGCTTGGTTCGACTTGTTGGTGTCGGGCAGCCAGCGCTGACCGGGTCATATCAACGGCCCCCATCTCAAAGGGTCTCGATACTGAAGGGGGGGTAATGTCATGACCCCACCAACTCTGGACCCTCATACGCTGCTCCGACCCCGGCACACACCTCCCTTGCACCTCCCACACTCCTCTGGGGCCACCAACAACCTCACAAGGCTGCATCAGCAACACCCATGGCCATCTCCGGACAGACACCCAGACATTAACAAACCCTGGCATCTCAGCTGACACGTCACCCTAAGGCTTCCCTGTCACTGGATACATCTGAACCCCCGGCATCCCGGCCATCACATAACATTCCTCCTGCAAACTGTCAGCACATCACCAGGCCATCTGCTGCTGTGGCGTTTATGGACACCACTACCGCGCACCACTACTGCTGACCCACCCTATGCAAGGCAGCCGCGGTCCGTGCCAACACACTCCGACAACTGCCACGACCCCAGGGCTGAGAGCCTGTCCTGGGACTTAGCCAGAGGATAATCAGGTGCTACAGTCCCAGGCTGGAACCCTACCCCGTGACTTAGTGGGAGGGTAATATATAAACCGTAGGATAGCATACGAGTCAGGTAGTCTTGATATTCATCATAGTTCTCCATAGTCTCTGTTTCTGTTCCGGTCTAGTTTTGTGTCTTCATCTCTCTCTCATCTCGTCTCTTGTATCTTGTCTCTGCGCCTTGTACTTCCGTTCCATGACTCGTATTTCTGTTCTGCATCTCTCCTCTATCTCTCTATTTCCTGTCTCATATCTTTTCCCCTCTATCTCTATCTCCTGTTCCATATCTCTTATCGTCTCCCAGTTTCCTGATCAATCTATCTCCTATGTGTTCCGCACCTATCCCTATCAATTACAAACCTATTTCCGTTCCCCAATCAATACTATCTTCCTGTTCCCCGTTCACCCCTCCACTAAAAGCCCCAATCCCCTGAACTTGTGCTCCTCAACCCGGAGCACTCTCGACTTTGCACATGTCACTACTTGTACCCCGGAGTGTCCGGACTTCATTCTGGGCCACTTGTAGTCGCACCAGAGCTTCCAAGAAGCCCCAGACCTGTACTTGGCCTCCTGAGCTTGCCTAGTAAGGACTCGCCAGTGTAGCTGAGCCCCCGTTGTCAGCGGGACCTGACAGATGTGAGCCCTAGAGGCAAGACAAGGGAGGATAGGGAAGCACAACTGGTTGGGCAAATCCAGAGCAGTCAGGAGAGACTTATTCTGCTGTAAGGGCAACCTTAGAGAGCTGTGAAACTCACACAACTGGCAGAGGAATATCCAAAGTATATTAGCAGGTGGACTACAAGATACAGGCCTAGGTACTCACCTGGCAGAGGGATATCCAAAGAGAATAACTCTGAGGAGTCCCTATGCCAGGATGTGGACACTTCTGGGGCCCCAAAAGCATGGGAACCAACTGTATAGTACACATAAGCCACTGGAAGATGTGTGGGAAAGGTAAAAGACCAAAAGGGGAAAAAACTCGGACATTAATAACAATCGGGTGACTCTGGAATGTCAGGTGGTCATGATTAGTAAGTAGGAATCAGGTGACTATGGGAAGGATGTCAGGTAATCAGAACTGTGGACATGATATAGAAAGAATATGTATAAGAGGAAGAGGAAAAGAAAAGGGAAGGGGGAAATGGAAATGGATAGGTAGGCTAGGGGGTTGTCCCCTTAAAGTGTGATAGTATTGTTATAGGTCAGCATATACCTTGCAATGCAATTGTTGCTCATATTAATGTGGTGCACTGATAATGATTATTCTAGCAGCGTTGTTAAGGAAGGAACAGGGACTGAGTAGGTGCTGGGAAGAAAAGTAGGGGACAGTGGTTCTGTAGAGGGAAATAGGGGAGTGTCTAAAAAGCTGTTGATATAATGACCTAAGATGATAATTAATTTGGAAATGATGGTTCTATAGAGGGAAATTCTAAAAAGCTGTCAAGTTAATAACCTGAGATAATAATTAATTTGATTGAAACTTTTTTGATCAGTTCAAATTTTAGTTTGACTAACAAAATAAATCAATGAATTATTATTGTGGTGATAAAAGCATATATTAAGTTATAGGGTCACCCAATGCTACTTAGTGCAAAGCAGAGTTTTGGATTTGTCAATCAATACAAATAAATCAAACTACCTAGATTTTGCATCAATATTCACATCTTGAATATCAACAATGACAGTATGCAACAGAAATGAATCTGTCCAGCTGGCCAGAGTACAGGAAACATGGCTGTGGTAATGACAGTACTTGTCTGAAGACAATGTGTCATGTTTGATGATAGCAATGGTTTTGGATTTTCTATCTTCATATCAAGGGTCAATCCAAATATTGAGTTTAGAGCTAGCTTTTCATGGAATTTACATAGTGGCTTGAATTGATGTCATAGTGGTTGTTGTCTTTTGCAGTTATGTATAACTGGAGATTGTATTAGATATGTTTTTCAGGATGTTAGTGTCTAATCTTAATGCTACAGATATTATAAATCTGTCTGTCTGTTCTTTTTGTTGTTTTCCCAGAGATATGAGCAGCATAGGAAAAACCCAATTTACATAAACAAATTTGATGGTGAGGAGCTAGTTCAGGTAAATCCAAATAAATATTGTTGACCAGTAATTAGACTCATTGTAGAAGCCTGAATGGACTGCTGCTCCTCTTAAGTCAGTAATGGAGGAGGAAGTGGCCTAGTTGAAGGACAAACTTCCCTTCCCTGTATCTCTGAATCCTTATGGTGACTCAGAACAGTACTATGACAAGGCCAAGGAGATGGGTCAGCTCTTGGAGAAGGAGTTGACTGTGGTGAAGAGGAAGTTGAGGGCACAGCAGGCCTGTTACAATGTGTTCAGGGAGTCAGTGTCAATTCTGCATTGTTTTGTTAATGACTGCAACACCTATATTTCTGTAACAGATGGATGCCATAGAGTATGTCACACTTGTCACAGTAGCTAGTTTCATCCTTATTGCCATCCATATGCTGTGTAGTCACCACTTCTTGCTATAGAATTGGGTCCTATGCACTTTGGACTGAGGATTTAGCTCACTATCCAGTAACCACATTACAATTTCCTGGAAAGTTGAAAACAACATTGGGGAAGGCAACTTGGATGAATCTGTCAACCTGCCACTTTTCTCTAATGACAACTTCATCTTGTAGCATCAAAAATTTTTTGTATTCAGCAAGCTGTTTTGATTTCAGACTGACCCCTTTAAGGAGTCACCACTAAAATGTTCATAGGTTTCTATCATTCTGGGATGAAGGTAAGATATGAGGTACAGCAATGTGTTTACATTCCAGATAAGGAACCAGTTGAAAAGTGGCTACTGATCAATGTAGCACTGCTCCATCAAGTTTGCTTAGAATATAAGTCCCTCCAAAGTTCTTGGAGATGACTACTAATCCCCAACAGTTGGTTCCTTGCTACCAGCAATAAACAACCAACTGTTAATAATTAGAGAAAATCAACTTACCAAGTACTGCTAGGACTAGCTTACCAGCCCAGTCTCCCATAACACCTTCCCACCCAAACTCTTTGTGATAGCAGCCACTATTGCTGCTTTGTCTTCTGGAGGAGTTACCTCCCTTATCTCCACCTTCTAAATGGGCATTTCCAAACAGCACTGTTTGCTCTTAGCAACAGGGGAAATGTTTTCCACCAGCAATTTAGAAACAAACTTGTTCTTTGTTGCCATTGTTAGTATTTGTGACCAACTTGCTCCTCACCTCTCCTTCTTCACCTATCACTATCCTGTCCTGTGTAGTGTGTAGGAGAAGAGTCTTCTTCTGCACCTGGATGGCCTCACCAGCTGCTGCTAATTCCTGTTGCTCCTCTAAAAGTGCTCTTGCTGCCTTTATCCACCAAGGCAGCATCTTCAGCCTTCCTTCCCTTGAAACTCCCTCTTTGACTCCTTGAGGACTTTCCATGCAACAAACACCCCTTGCTAGCACTGTTACACTGGTAGCAGGAAATGATGCCAGTGGGATATCAGCAACTTTCTGAATTGTTAAGAGCCTAGCATCTGTCACACCAAACAAAAATGTTAATGATGAAGCTAAATGGACTTTGGTAGGAGACTTACCACTCTGATGTCTTTGTAAAAAGCAGTTCTTTCTGCAGAGCTGTCAACTTCTTTCTCTTTCCTCCAAACTTCTTGCCCTCTCTAGCCCCAGAGTTCAACACCATCATTGGCAATTGCCCCTTCAACAATTGACTTAATTCCCAGTCAAGAAATCAAAACAGCTACTAAAAGCTGTTGGCTAACAACTGATACATCAACAAATAACTTACTTCCCCTTCCTCATCTTCTAAAGACAACTGTCCTGCCTTTGCATTGCTCTTTCCCTTTCATTTTGAAGACCATAAAAAGAATTGATGACAAATGACTGTTATGATGAGGAAAAAAGAACTTACTGGCTCCTCCTCATCTTCTGAATCTTTGACAACCTTGCTCTTCTTTGAAGTCTGCAGTAGCTGTTAGAAAGTCATAAAGCAGGCCATTTTGTTACTTACCAACCATGGAGTTATCACCTTAGGTTACCTGAAGAAACTGCCAGCTCCCTGAGAGGATGCTGAAACTTGAATTGGTTGTTAGGAGATAGGTCTTCAAAGAGCTGATAAATAGTTACCAATCTTGCTGTCATGTTTAGCAACACCATTAATGACTTACCATCATCTCCAGATTGACAGCAGGATCTTCTGGGTGTACTCCTGCCCACTACTGTCACACTAAACTACAACTGTTAAGAAGCAACTGTTAATGACAACACTTCAACTCACAAAATTCCTATCAAATGGCCTCATCCAGGCCTCTCCCTTGTATTTCTCATAAGGCAGGTGGCACTCTGCCTCTGCCACCTCGATATCCTTCCAAACAATGCTGCTAATGGCTGCCAACTTGAACCAATGCAGATATGTCAACCTAATTGATGTAACAGAAATCTGGGAGTTAACAGTCAAGGATGACCACACCAATGACAGAACTTTTCCCAAAGACTCCTGCGCAGCGGTCATGGGTCAACAGGCACCCAATGAATCAGGTTCAGCTTGATTGGACCAGCACAGCCACTGATCACAAGCTTGATCCATTGGTATATGACCTTGTGTCAGGATCTGACTGATCTCACAACAAACAATGCACAAAACCGACAATCTTGAAGTTGGAGTTGGCTATCGAATACATGGGTTTTTATACCTTACTTGTAACAATCATATGCAAAGTCCAAATGTCCTTGTGATAATTACAGAGTCCAAAGAGTAGCGTGATAATCGATAATGTGTAGGTTTACAGGAGGAGATGACAACACTTGCGAGTACTTGTGAAACCGGAATTTCGAGAACAAGAGGGGTCCGGAATAAGGTGAGAGTCGTAACAAAATAAAATAAAGTAAAATAAAATAAAATAAGTGTATTGCTCATACCGGGTCATGACACCTTGAATGCAGTTAGGTTGTTCATTCTCTCATTCTATTGGTTTCTTTTTGTCTTTTCTTGGGCTCCCCAGTGTTTGGCTTTAGTGAGCACCCTTGAATCTACTGTTTCCAACTCAACGCTTCCAGTTTTCAGCACTTTTTAAAGGGTATATTAGGGTGTTTCTTAGCCTCAGCAGGTCTTAGGTTCAAGACCGCTGAATCAATATAGTGAACAAAGTCGCAATCCAGCCATTGCATTGGACAACAGGTGTGTTAATGAGGTTCCGGAAGTTGAACGGAAGACGCACAATACACCTCATTACCTGATACATAGATAATTCATTGCGACGCTGCAATGCAAACCAAAGATAGGACAAATTGTATTTCGTATTCCAAGTGCGCGTAACAAAAATGTTGACCATGCGATGGCCATTCTCATATCTGGTCACCTCCATGACATTAGGCAAATTTGAAATAATTGTATTTGCCTGGTCAATGTGAATTGTTTTATACTTCATGCAAAATGATTCCGCGACAATATCACGCATGTGTATCGGAACTGCGATATTGAGGCCATTAGGAGTGAAGATTCACGGTTCCATCAACATGACAACAGCAGACCCAAAAACTGCTGCTCCCGTCTGCTGAAGAAGGAGAATAATGAAACCTAGGCCCCCACAAACACGATATAGTTCTGTCAACGTGTTCATGAACTTGGGGCGCAGTAACGGATGAGTTTGATGAGAAACATCTCGAAGACTCCAATTGACCTGGGAGCAACCGTCATAGTCGCGTCATAATGTGCGTATATTTGAGACATCTCACCAGATTATTTCACCCCAAAACACACGCTCCACACCCTTGTTTCACTTAAGTAGGAGCGTATATAAATAAGAGGACTCACTGAGATTTGAGGCATCTTTGATCTCGAATCTCAGGTTTGTAACCACTCATTAATGTTACAATAACTAAATATATGATCTTTGATCTCGAATCTCAGAGTGATAGTAACCGTTATTGAACCACTGCGCGAATAATTGTATAATGTTGTGTCAGGTTATGGGCCCCGTCCCCAGTTACAGCGAGTCCACTTCCAAGACCTTACAGTTTCTGAAGTTAAACGGCACAAACTATCACATCTGGTCCGATAATATGAAAGCCGCGTTGCAGGCCAAGAGTCTTTGGGGCATAGTATCTGGTCGGGAATTGTGTCCTGTCAAACCCCCTTTGGAATTCCCAGATCTCATGACATTGCCATGCCCTTGGGAGGGCTTATCTTCGGAACCTGTCCGAAAAGATGGTCAAGATCTATTGGATGTACTTCAATCCAAAGAATACATCGCTTGGGAAAAATCTCACAAAAAATATGATTGTCGGCTGAATAAGGACGACGCGGCCATGGGATTAATTCGTAACGCTGTAGAATATGCTCAGCGCGAGTCCATCATTAACTGCAATAATTCAATGACTGTTTGGGAACAGTTACGCTCAAACTTCGTCGATCAATACAGTGGTGTGAACATCCATTACTATTATCAGGAACTCTTCACGAAGAAATGGGATGGACACTCACCTATTTCCGATCACGTTGCATTCTATTATGGAATACATCGACGCTTCCTTGAAGCTGATCACGATATTAACGACCAGACCATCATCAATGCAATGTTAATGTCATTGCCCAATCTACCTGTTTGGGAAATTATCAAACAGAGTCTGCTTCAACGAGGGAAAGCACTCAAAATCGATGACGTTTCAACCGAATTATCACTCATATATGAACGAAAATCCCACGAAAATAGTATCTCCACGAAAACAGTCGCTCTCATCTCAAAGAATGATAGCAAGTCCAGTGGGAGTAATGATAACTCCAGAAAGACCAAGAAGGGTCAAAAACGTTGCGAACTGAGACCAGAGGATATCTGTTATAACTGTGGAAAAAAAGGTCATTGGAGCTCGAAATGCTCTAAACCCAAGAAGGAAAGGACGATTGGTAATGCCAATATTACCATTTCCGGATCGAATTCGTCGACTCGCGAAGTAGGTACGGTCCTTATGGCAACCAGTGGAGAAATGCCCACTGGTTTGATATTGGATAGCGCTGCATCCTGCCACATGATTTCAGATAAATCATATTTCACTAATTATCGTGAAATCACTGACCAAACAATTTCCGTTGGTGGATTGAGTCAGTTACATGTGGAGGGTGTAGGATCTATTGAATTCAAGACGAACGTAATATCGGGAATCAACAATGTAACGTTACACGAAGTCCTGCACGTTCCATCTCTTGGAGCAAATTTGATAAGCCTCGGACTTCTCCAACGAAACGGCGCTGCTGTTAGCGGAACGACATTCAGACTCTCCTTATCTTGGGAGGGTGATGAATTCCTACATGCAAATTTGATTGGAACTCACGGAACTTTATATCGCATCGCCTGTGTCCCCACTAGCGATGAGAATAATCAAGTGGCTCTTATCGCCAATGGATCGACAATGCGTCTGTGGCATAGACGATTAGGTCATATTAGCCCCCGAACTATCAAAATGATGGTCGATAAAGATCTTGTCGATGGACTTGATATAAAATCCCCCCGTGAATTCGATCGACTCTGCAGTGGCTGCACACAAGGAAAATCTATACGACCTCCTCTTCTGCAAATGAGCAAAACGACGTACGATACCAACGAACTACTTGTTATGGACCTCGCAGGTCCAATGTCAGTTCCGACTTGGGATGGTTACCAATATGCTATGGTAATCATCGAAGTCAGTAAACGGTATCCATGCGGTCGGCTTCTCAAAACGAAGAGCGAAGTTAACAATATTGTTGGAGAAATTGTTACTAGGTATGAATGTCAGACAGAAAAATACGTTAAAAGAATCCGCACCGATAATGGGACTGAGTTTGTAAACTCGGTCATGGAGGCATTTTGTCGAAGAAACGGAATTATACATGAAACTACCAATCCCTATCGACCTCAGCAAAATGGTATAGCTGAGAGGGCAATAGCAATATTCCTTGAAATGACCAGATGCATGTTGCATGGTGCGAACATGGACCTTTGCTATTGGGGCGAAGCTTTCTTGTACGCCATATACATTCGGTCGATAACTCCGACCTCAGCGTTGCGAGGGAAAATTCCCTATACCGAATGGTTTGATTCAAATCAAAAGCCCGATCTGTCACACTTGCGTGTTTTTGGCTCTCTCGGATGGGCACACGTACCTAAAGAGGTACGAAAAGGGAAGCTTGAATCGCGAGCGGTGCGAGTACGCATGCTCGGATGGTGGTCTGACAAAACTACTCGGATGGGCACACGTACCTAAAGAGGTACGAAAAGGGAAGCTTGAATCGCGAGCGGTGCGAGTACGCATGCTCGGATGGTGGTCTGACAAAACTAAAGGTTATAAGCTGGAGGATCTTGAAAATGGTAAAATAATCACGTCTAGAGACGTCAACTTCCACGAGGATGAGACTCCCAGCGAATTAGCAAACACAGACATCGGTCCTACACGATCAGGCCCCGAAAATGTCGACAAGTTGGTCGATAATGCTGTCATTTCGGAAGACATACCACCGCGTTGCATTACTATCAGTCCAACTCCTGACACAGAGATTGAAAGCACTGATGAGGAGTCACGAGATAATAATGTCGACGACCTACAATATCCAACCCGTCCATCAACTCCCCATAATGTCACTATTTTGGAGCCACCAACTGCTCCACAAAAGACAAGCAAATGGGATAATCTTCCCAAACGAGACCATTCCACGCGCGAACGATGTCTACCTACTAGATTTCGTCAAAATGATGATGAAATGAACTCACATGTTGCTCTTGTGACTATCGATGGTCCTTCGATGAGTGAGGCACTAAAAACTCCTCAAGCTGAAAATTGGCAAAGAGCAATCGACGCCGAATATTGCCAGCTCATTGATAAGGGCGTGTTTGTTGAGGTTGATGACTTGCCTGATGGCAAAAGGGCAGTAGGAAGTAAGGTGGTCTTGAAAGAGAAGCTTGACGAACAAGGAAATCACTCCAAGTACAAGGCACGCATAGTTGCTCAGGGATTTTCACAAATACCTGGCATCGATTACAACGAAACATTCATGTCAGTCGCCAAGTTCACCTTGCTTCAAATATTTCTCACCCTGGCTGCCATGCTCGATTTAGAAATTCATCAAATTGATGTAATTGGAGCGTATTTGGAAGGATCGCTAAATGAAGAAATATTCATGAAGGCTCCCGAGGGAATTGGGAAAAGAAAATACTGGAAGCTTCTAAAAGCCCTGTATGGACTGAAGCAAGCCGGCAGAAAATGGAAGGAACGTCTTCACAAGGTCCTCGTCAAGTACGGCTTTAAACAAATTTGATCCGATGACTGCATATACATTCTTCGATCAAATGGCAAAATAACACTGTTTATCCTAATTTACGTTGACGACATAATAATTACCAGGAAAGATATTGAAGAAATCATATCCTTCAAAACTGAAATGACTAATAACTTCGACATTACGGATTTGGGCGAAATCCATTTTATACTGGGCATTCATGTCATACAAGATCGTCTCAACAGATGCATTTACCTCAATCAGACCTCGTATATTGATTCGATCTTAAAACGATTCGACATGATTTCCTGTACACCTGTGTCTACTCCTATTGTCACTAATCATCATCTGTCGCAGACTCAATCACCCAACAATCAATACGAATCGAAAAAGTACCTCGAGTATGCCAAGGGAATACGCTATATTTCTCTCGTCGGCTTGCTATTGTATGCAACCCAAACTCGTCCCGACATCCAATTTGCTGTGGGATTAGTTGCACAATTTGCAGGAAATCCTGGAATATCGCACTTGTCAGCAAGCAAAAGGATTCTTCGTTATTTGAAAGGGACTAAGAATTTGTCCTTACGGCTTGGAGGGACGAAGAATGAGAAATTGACTCTGGTTGGTTGGGGTGATTCAAGCTGGGCAGGAGATCTCGATGATAGAAAATCTGTGAGTGGATGGTGTTTCAACATTGATGGAAGTACAGTGTCTTGGTCTTCGAAGAAGCAATCTGTGGTCGCCACTTCGACAGTCGAAGCCAAATACATCGCGTCTTCTAACGGGAAGCTATATGGTTGTGAACAATACTGCGCGAACTCGATTTTCCTCAACATTTCGCCACTATCATACACTCTGATAGCGCTGGCAGTATAGCTCTATCTAATAATCCGGTTTTGCATTCACGAGCCAAGCATATTGATATTCGATATCATTTTATTCGCGATCATATCTCACGCCGAAATATCGAACTGCAATATATTTCTACAAAAGACATGATTGTGGATGTCTTAACCAAAGCATTACCTCGAGAGGCATTCAACAAATGTAGAGATGCTCTTGGACTGGTTGCTCGGTCATTGTCGAGTGGGAGTGACGAGAAACATCTCGAAGACTCCAATTGACCTGGGAGCAACCGTCATAGTCGCGTCATAATGTGCGTATATTTGAGACATCTCACCAGATTATTTCACCCCAAAACACACGCTCCACACCCTTGTTTCACTTAAGTAGGAGCGTATATAAATAAGAGGACTCACTGAGATTTGAGGCATCTTTGATCTCGAATCTCAGGTTTGTAACCACTCATTAATGTTACGATAACTAAATATATGATCTTTGATCTCGAATCTCAGAGTGATAGTAACCGTTATTGAACCACTGCGCGAATAATCGTATAATGTTGCGTCAGAGTTGCCTGTAGCCGCGCGAGCTGTTCGATATTGAGTTGTTTGAACATCGGTTCATTGATATCTTACACAAGCGTGAGGTAGGTAGCTAAGGATGCCGGTATTTGCTCCACGGCAAAATGAAACATTCAGTCGGATTTACACCTGTAATGTCAGGCTCCGACGACACGAGATGGGATTCAAGACAGGGAGTATAAAATCGCAGGGAAAGTTTCGTAGCTGAAACTAGAACGAGCAAAGAAGAAACGGAGTAGCGGCATCACTGAGAGAACGCGCACATCACGTGGCGTGACAAATTTGGGAGTTTTCAAAACACAAGGACCAGAAACCACTACAGAGTAGAAAAACTGCCTTCTAACTATCAAGCGGGAATAATCATGTCCTTCTACGATATTGCACGAAAATTTTTTGTTTTGACCTCTTGTGCTGTCTCTCCCATCACCTTTCTGATCGACGCCCCATTTGGCCGCTTCACACCCAAGGATCAGTCAAGCATTTTCCTTGTTGACGGTGCGCCCGAATGTTCTCCACAAAATATTTTGGTTTAGCTTCCGCTTTTATAGGAATCAAGTCTTGGATTGTAATGGAAACTGTCGCTCCTGCCACCTTCCTCTATTCTCTCCTCTCCTCGTCTACACGAACCCCTCTCTTTTCCCAGTATCTCCTAGCCTCGCTATACCTCCTTCACTACCTCAACCGTGCTCTTCTTTCTCCACTACGCACTCCCTCTCGTTCGAAATCCCACATTGCCGTGCCCCTTTCAGGCATCTTCTTCAACGTAATCAATGGCTTCCTCCTCGGCACATACCTCGCCTCACCTGCCGCCCATACATTCCTCACTCATGCTACCTCACGCCCAACCTTCCTTTTGGGCATCGTGGTTTGGACTTTGGGCGCCGCCGGGAATATCTGGCATGACGAGGTTCTTCTTAATATCCGGCGCAATGCCCGTTCGAAGGGCAAGGCGCGTGATGATGCCAGCACGGAGCACTATGCCATTCCGCATGGGGGGCTTTACACATTCGTATCATATCCCAACTACTTTTGCGAGTGGGTTGAATGGGCAGGTTTCGCCCTTGCCGCTTCACCGTTTCCTCTCTTCTCGCTATCGTTCTCTTTTTCTCTTGCAGCTTACGAAGCTCTGCAGAGTGTTATTGGGGCACCTGCGACGTCATTCATACCTTCGTTGACCCCTCCGTATATCTTTCTCTTCAATGAGGTGCTTTTGATGCTTCCCCGTGCTGTTAGGGGGCACCAGTGGTATCGTACTCGCTTCGGACCTGCATACCCCCCTGAACGTCGCGCTGTAATTCCGTTCCTTGTTTAAATCGTCTATTAGTCACTCAGTTGGTAGGTTAACGACTGAGAGTATACCGATATCCGAATGTATAGTTTTTCCGCCCGTATAATAACAATGTATTCTTTATAGTGCAACTCTGATATCGTGACCCATCCATCTACTTTTTCGGAGTGGTGTTAACAGCTGGGGGGACCGACGACGACCAAGCGGTCTCCACCTTACCCACTGAAAGTTCCTGGGGCGTTGACCAGGGAAGTAGATTATTTATATTATTCTCCCACAAGGAAATGCTATTTATGCACTGTGTGCAGGGCTTGATCCCCCATGAATTTCATCCAATGCCTTAAGGGCTCACTACCTGCCATTAGTTAATTTAATAGTTTCTTGGGAGTCAGCTTGCACTTCTCCATGTCCCTGTACTAAGTTTCTTGGGGAGCACCTTTCCAAAGTTCTAGCACATCTTTGACCACCTCCACCTTGATCCTAGAGTGTCGCGGGCCATTATCCCAATTACCCTTTCACACCCTCAGTCATATTAGGTAATGGACTCTGTCATCAGAATCAAGTAAGAACCTGGATAAGAAAGCCCGTGTCTCCCCCTCTACACTTAGGAAGGTGGATCTGCTTGCCAATATCTGTCCAGCACCTGGTAGTCTTCAGGCTTTGGAGCATTGTTTGCTCCATTCTCGCTCCATTCTTCCTCCACCAGTTTCTGTATTTCAGCTTGACCTGTACACTTGCATTGTGTCAGTATATTCTCTGTAGATTCCTCTTTGTTATCCCCATAGCATACTGCTTTACCCTCTTGATGGTGTGTTGGTGCACAATTGACATGACCCTGGCTAAACATCTTCCAGCAATCAAAGTGGCCCAGGTCTGACCAATTTTCAATCTTCCAGAAACATGCAATAGCCGGGGAAAAGCAACTGTTAGATCATATTCACTGGTTCAAACCATTGTAAAAATTTGATATGGGCCTTGGAACTTTCTTTTCCTCCATGGCATCACAGACCTCATGCATCAGTCATACCCATTTCCCCCAATCATCCAATCTTGCCACCTCATTCCCAAATGTGGATGTGCAGTTAATCTGTCATGGGCATCAGTTATGAATGATGCACCCTCTTTCTACCTGAATTCTTACCTGCAGCACAACTATTTCTACCTCCTGCACTATCTTCCAGCCCTGCACCAGTATCACAACTGCTCCACAGGCTGAAGTCAATCATGAGCACAAAATGGGGAATCTTTGAGCAGCCCGTTTTGAAAAGTTGTTGAAATGAGAATGCCATGGACTAGCAACTCTATGCAATCAGTACCAAGAGACTCAGCATTGCCAGAGTGTGGTTGCTGAAGGCAATGAGCACAGTGCCATGATGCCAAAGGATCAGGACAGAAGCAAATTCCAGTGCCTGATATCACTGTAGCAATCAGTGTGTGATTGCATTGCTTGTGTGGCCAAATTTCAGAGACTGATAATGAAAAAAGATGCATATGGAATTTGAAAGTTGTGCTACTAAATTAGAGCTACAGACTTCCAAGATAACAGGCAATAGCATAGGTGACCTACTGTTTATCAATGACTAAAGCCTGATTAGAGTACCAATAAATAGTGATGTGCCAGGCTTGGCCCAAAGCCTGAAACTTCCACCAAGCTGGTTCAAAAGTTGCCAAAAGAATCAACCTCATATCTGCAATAACAGACAACATACATATACAAAAGAAGATTTTAATGTTTTTATTTTTTATTTTTTATTTTTTATTTTCACTTTTAGACTCACAGCCTCCTGCTTATGCTTAATTATAGTGCTAACATATTTTCCCTCCTGCACTGTTCCTTCCATGAGTGGCCCAAGCCATGGAAACTGCGGTAAGAACTCTTTAGCTTCAGCATATCAATTGCTATGTCATTTTGTACATATTCTTAGTATCATTTAGTACCTATACTACATCAGTATGAAACTTACTACATTATTCAGCTTCAGCTATGTTTTGGTTGTAAAATAGATGTATATAGTGTAGCACTTGCAAAAGCAAAATACCATAGTTCTGGGGCTTGTTAGTTCTATCACACAAAACTGTTCAAATGAGTTGAACTTCTACTGATGTAATAATAGTTTTCTGACTATACATCTGAAAACAGAGGTTCTTAATGAAATCTGGCCTAAGTGATCCAGTTCCTGGGAACCACCAAGCCTTTATCCACCAATTTCCCATTGATTCTAACATATTTCTACTCTATTTATACTGTTCTTTTAGGTGCACACACCATCTTTACATGTAACCTGGAAATATACTACAAATGTATTGTATTCCTCTTGCCTTGAAACATTGTCCATTTTTTCTGTCTATCAACTGTGTTCTGACTTTATAGGAATATTGGTAACCTCTTTCTGCATAGACCATAATATATCTGTGGGCTGTCTGGGAGTTCTTCATTGTTTTCCAGGAAACATTCATGTTTTAGTGAAAAGACATTACATTGGCCCCAGTATGTAGGAAACATGACAAGGACCCTGTGTTCCATCTAATCCATCTAGATCTAGATCATTCATATTTTGTGAGATCTGATGTCCTGGTGCTCAATTGACAAGGCCCAGATTCACCAACTTCCAAATTTTTGGTTCCTTTCATGAAAACATTCATGTTTCCAAAAGGGCAATTATGATCAGCATCTAAGATGATCTGGATCTATCAGGATCTTATTTCTTCCATGCTTTCCCTCTGGAACACTCATGTTTCCAGATAGTCTGATGTTCTGGTATTTTTTAGGTCAAGTTTCCCCTCTCCTAACTTCCAGAATACTTAGTTGTTCCAAAAAACATTAGGTTTCAGCAGACCAAAGAAGAAATGAGTCTGAGGGAAAGGAGAAGGAGAAGAACAAGGTGGCAGTGTGCAGCAGTGGTGCATGCAATGTCTTCCCACTCAATTTAATCAGCTTTGGAGCTTCCAGTCACACTGAAAATCTATGGGATGAGCCTGGGCTCCATATTGTCAACACAAGGGCAATGGTCAACTCTGGCACAAGTTGTTGTTTCATTAGCCCTTAATTTTTGGCAGAGTAAGAGATTCTCACAGTACAGAAGGAGCTGCTGCTGCTGATATGACTCTATGTCTAAAGTCATAAGTCCTGGTTAAAACAAACCATACTATGTGCTGAAAACTGAGGCATAACAGGCAGACAACTCCCCATAAACCTGAAAAAAAACATGGGAAAACTTAAATAATTCATATTTCTGGAAGGCTAATAAAATAATAGAGTATTATTACAAGGAAGGAGACGAAAAATGGACATTAAATATTGATTATTATAGCTGGAATGGTGAACATAGCAGATCTCCTGCCAGATACCTCAGATCAAGAGATAATCAAAAAGATCTGACATCTTACTCCATGGAATAAAAGATAGGAAGATCTGGAATATGAAAACATCGAGATTAGGCAAAGAAGGAAAGAGGGGAACCATATGAATGAGGTGGAATAGTCCAGAACAGGGAGAAAGAACTTTAGGAATGATTCTGACTAGGGGAAAGGCCCATGGGAAAAGATGTCCAAAAGAGGAAATACTAGTGCTACAAGAATGAATAGGATGGATGAATGATAATCAAGGAAGGATCAAGAACATAGGTAACAAAGTAGGAAGGCTTAGAAAGAGCTGGGGAAAGCTCTGAGTTCAGAAGAGTACTTGGTATGTCAGAACATATGAACTATCAGATACTCTAGAAGACAGGAGGAAAAGGGCTGGCTCAGGAAAAGTCAAGACATCGGACTACATGGAAATATGAATGTTTAGGAAGGAGGGCATCAGATGAATTTGTTTCCAGCATGTTTCAAACAGCTGGGACAGGTACATTCATGGCCTTCCTTGAACATGAATGTTTTCCTGGAAGTGGAAGAACTCCAGAATATGGTGACTCTAGGACTTGCTAGGAACTCATGAAATGTGTGGGATGGTGATGGAAGAGGATGGGAAATGCTTGAGATTAGTGGAACAACCAGTCCTACAGCCAACCCTAAAGATTCACCAATAAGCTCCTGGATCAGTTGAAGGCAGCCAAGGTTTTTACAGCATAATGTGAGGTAGTGTAGCATGCACATCCAAGAAGGGGACAAGTAAAAGACCTCCTTGCAGACACATTATAGCCAGTTCAAGTTTTTGGTTTTGCAGTTCAGCCTGCATAATGCACTGGCAGCCTTTCAGCACATGATAAACAAGCTTTTCCATGATTTTGTGGATGTGTATGTGGTCCTGTACCTGGACAATGTCATTATCTTCTTGTAAGACCTGGCACAGCACAGCACCCATGTT
The DNA here is from genome assembly GCA_003313055.1 of Termitomyces sp. MG145. NCBI lineage: Eukaryota > Fungi > Basidiomycota > Agaricomycetes > Agaricales > Lyophyllaceae > Termitomyces > Termitomyces sp. MG145. The sequence goes on from QGOB01001985.1 coordinate 28,095, forward strand.
TCTGAGGTCTTAAGACATTTACAGGAAGCAGATCTTTTCTTGAAAGCAGAGAAGTGTTGCTTCTGCATACAAAAATTGGATTGCCTGGGAATGAAGATTACCCCAAGGCATATGAGTTATAAACTAAGTGAAGGTCAGTGGTGTAGTCAAGTGACTGACCCTGAAGAACATGTGACCTATTGTTGGTTTGTTGAGGACTAGGCTGTGGATGTGTTTTTTGGACAATTGCAATCTGGAGTACTTGATAGTAGCATGTGATTTGAACAGGTGTCAAGCACATTGGAGTTTGCCCTTAAACTGGTTTGTCTTTGTGATTCATCACTGACCAGTCTGTTTGAGTGCAGACCCTGGTATTTTATCAAGGCAACCAGACCACAAAGTATCATCTGACCAACATGACAATTTGAGAGTGTTCAAGGTAGAGAGGGTGGCAAAGTGTGCAGTGATGATGACTAGGGTAAGATGTGCAGTGTAGGTGTCAGGAGACTCCCCATTTGCTTCTGTTTGTCATTTGCTTCCATTTGCCATTTGCTTCCATTTGCCATTTGCTTCCATTTGCCATTTGCTTCCATTTGCTTCCATTTGCTTCTGGAGTTTGATCATTCTGCTGATGCCATCAGCTTTAGTTTGCCTCCAGACCTCTAATCACTCTGTGATGTCATCTGACATCACTTACATCATTTGCTTCTGGGTTCTGATGCCAAGTCCTGGCAACTTCCGGAGTTTTGGATCATTTGCAATATTTTCTTCTTTTGGTTTTTCTATGATTTATGTGTACTATACAGTTGCTTCCCATGCTTCTGAACCCTCAGAAGCATCCACTCTGGCATAGGAGTTCCTCAGACTTGTCTCTTTGGATCTTCCTCTGCCAGATGTGTAGTTATGCTCGTAAACACTGTACAATATTGAATATATCTTTGGATCTCCCTCTACCAGCTGTGTGATTGAGATCAAACTATGGACACTATCTCTCAATATCTCTCAATTCCTCCAGGTGCTTGTTGAACACCTCTCACCACCTCCCCCTGGCACTCCTACACTGTTGTTGCCCAAAGCTATTCCTCCTTTGCCCTGTTGCAATGCCCCTACCCCTGCATTTGCAAAGATCCCTTGCCCTGCATTCCCAGATGCTTATGATGGGAGCCATGCCATGGGAAAATGCTTCCTTCAGTCCTGCATCACCTATATCCAGCTTGCTAGAGATGTCTTTGCCTCCAACACTCTTAAAATCACCTGCTCCTGCTCCTGATCCTCCCCACCCCTTACCCACAGGCATTCCCATGGACATTGATGCCTCCCAACAGCATTCCTCCACTCCTCTGCTCTGTTGTAGGTGCAGGAAGCTCAGCCACTTTATGTGTTACTGTCCGGCCTGGAGGTCTGGTACCTATCACCAGTAGAGCAGGAGGAGCTCCTGATGCAGCTGCTCACTGCAAAGGATGCTGTGGATGCACCTTTGCTGGATACAGCTGCTCTGGAACCCTTCTTGGAGAAAGTGGTGAATGCTGCTGTTCCCCTCCCCAAGGCCAAAGAGGATTTTTAGTCAAGCAACAGATGGGTTGTATGCCTCCACTACTTGGTTCACTTGTTTGTCTGTAGAATCTGCCAATACATCAACTCCTGCTGATGATTCTATGACTGAACCTGAGACCAATGACACCCTCTTTGCTATACAAGATACCTCTCCAGCCAAAAACTCAGCTGAGGTGCCTTCTCCTCCCTCCACATCTTGTTGTTGTCTCCAGCCTAGGAGTAACGTCTTCCTTGTTGATATGTTGTGGCTGCCATGCCATCCCCACTCCTTGCTTTTACATATGTTGTGACTAGCCAAACCATGTCCCAGCAGTTGGCCCAGGCATTTGCCACCAACTCTCAGCCCAGGTCATTGGGTAGCACCATTCCTTGTCACCTGCAAGATTTTGTGGATGTGTTCTTCAAGGCATCCTTTGACTTGCTTCCACAATGGGATCATGCAATTGAACTTCTTCTGGATGCTGAAACTTCTAGCTGCAAGGTATATCCACTAGCCCCCTGGGAGCAGGACAAGCTGGATGCATTCTTATAGGAGAACCTAGACTCCAGTTGGATCTGCCTCTCAAAGTTGCCTATGACCTTCCCAGTCTTCTTCATCAAGAAGAAGGATGGGTCCCTGCATCTGGTTCAGGACTACTGTGCCCTGAATGTGATGATGGTCAAGAACCACTACCCCTTGCCACTCATCTTGGAACTTGTCAACAACCTACAAGGCACATGCTACTTCACCAAGTTGGATGTCTGCTGGGGCTACAACAATGTGCACATCAAGGAAGGAGACAAGTGAAAGGCAGTGTTCCAGACCAATCACAGACTCTTTGAACCTCTGGTAATGTTCTTCAGCCTGACTAACAGCCCTGCCACATTCTAGACAATGGTAAATGACATCTTCCATGACTTGATTGCAGAGGGGGTTGTCTGCATATACCTTGACAACATCCTCATCTACACTCAGACTCTTGAAGAACATTGTCATGTTACACACATTTTCCTGGAGTGCCTCTGCCAGTACCAGCTTTACCTCAAACCAGAGAAGTGTGAGTTTGAGCAGACCAAGGTCAAGTACCTTAGTCTAATCATCTCACATGAAACAGTGGAGATAGACCCCATAAAGGTGGCCAGTGTAGTGAAATGGCTGAAACTGAAGAACAAGAAGGAAGTGCAAGCCTTCCTAAGCTTCACCAACTTCTATTGGAGGTTCATTCAAGACTTCTTGCACCATGCATATCTGCTGTTTGACCTCACCATCAAGGATGGCACATGACACTGGAAAGCACTGCAGCAAGATGCCTTTGATGCCCCTCAAACATACCATCACCTCCCAATCCATCCTCCTCTTCTTACATATCTATAAATACTGCCCTGTCAGTAGCTGAAACATCATCAAATCATACCAGAGTCTAATCCCCACTTTGGACCATGCTTCAGATCTTTTTTTTGCTCTCACTTTTCTACTGGCTGATTTGGGTTTACCCAGTCCAGTCACTCTCTCTGTTCCGCAGGCTTAATGGCATTGTTAAGTCTAACTCTCATCTATCTTTGTTAGACACCATTTTGTTTTGTCTTTGTTAAGCATCATATAGGTGCCCTAGTTTTGACTATGCTAGCACCTATGGCCAGCAACTTGTATATTTCCATTAAACTCATTCCTTAATCCTTAACAACCTTCTGGGTCTTTGATTTTCTAGATCTCACCCCATGCTACAAACTAGTAGCAACACTAACAGCCATACCATTAACCATTCCCTGTTTACCACTGCTTACTGCTATCTCCCTAACAACTCCGACACCATCTTCTTAACAGGTTTCCAGGACCTTGCTTGACTCCCCTCACACACACGTAACACTACTACTTGCTAGCTACCCCATCTGTCTGGTCTTGTTGGTTGTTCCTTGCATGGCAGCTAAGCAGCAAAGCAGCACATCATTGTGGAGCTCACTGCAAGGAGTTTTAGAGCAAAATTCCACTGGAAACTCACCTCCAGGCTAAAAACCACTTACAACTCATTACCAAATTGTTGCTCCCCATTATCCCTTTTGATATTCCCCCTTTGTCGCCATTAACACCTTTAATGACTCTGCCTCATAACCTTGAAGAGAAACTCACTACCACTAGGGAACTTCTCAACATTAACAAACTTCTATAGAACTTCCTAGGCCATTAAATTGACAACTTCCTTGATGCACCTCTACCACCATTAACCCCCAATTCCTATTCCCCAGTTCTTTCTATGACATCCTTACTGGCAGTCATTAACAAACTGCCACATGCCATCCTGTAATGACTGCACCGCACCTAAATAGGACAAGAGTTGCCCTCAAGAGCTTGCCCAGTATTTCTGTGAGCTCAAATATCTCTTAGCAGACTGCACCATTAATGACAATAACCAGAAAAAGGAATATACTGCTCAGTATATGTCCTATGATACTGCAGAGACCTGGCTTGGCTTGCCAGAGTTTAGCAACCATACCTATGCCAAGTGGAAAGTAGCAGTCTTTTGTTTATACCCTAGGGCTGAAGAATTTGCCTGTTACACTCTCCAGGACCTGAAGCGACTCATATACCAGATATTCTCTACTGGCATCACTATACTTGGATACTTCTTAGACTACTATAGGGACTTCCAGCACCTGGCATATTGGCTCTTTTTCAAAGGCAAGATTTATAAAAATGAGGAGTGCTGTTTATTCCAACAAGGCATACCAACATCACTATGGTCCAAACTTGTCTGCCATTTAGAAATCACCCTTTCCAATCATCACTTAGAGGAACCCTATGAGGTAGATCAAGTATTTGAAGCTGCCAAATGGGTTCTGAAAGGTACCGACACCCTCACAACTTTGAAGAAACTGACAACCACTAGTGCTAAACCCCCTGTCATTAACACCCCTGCTCCTGTACTGACCACTATTGTTAAGAAGAAACCCCTTGACATTGCTGCTGCCACTATTGTTAATGCCCTGGCATGCATGGAGAAAAAGATGGCAGCATTGACTGCTGGGAACAGTGCTCAAGCCTGTACCTCTCAACCTCCTAGTGACAGCTGTCACTTCTGTGGCTAAACAGGTCATACTATGGTACATGGCAATTGTGCTAAGCTGGAAAACTTTAAGGGAAGGTCATCTTACCATCTGGTGCTATGATCCCAAACTACATTAGCAAACGGCTCTATATGGAATGCATCAATGAATGGCACAGGCAGAAACCCAACCAGCTCCTTACCAGTTGCCTCAGTGCTAACACTAGCTCCAATGCAGAACAGCTCCAAGGCATTTCCCAGACATTTATCCATGAGGTCTTGCAATTGGACAGCACATGCTCTGGAATGTTATCCAGGGAAGAGCATGGCCCCCTACTACAATCGCAGTTGCACCCCAGCCCCAAAGTACCAACCTGGAGACCATGTCTACCTTGACACATCTGATATCACCACAACATGGCTTTTGCAGAAGCTGTCGCACCGCCATCTAGAACTGTTCCCAGTGGAGTGGCAGGTAGGCCCACTGGCTTACTGGCTGTGCCTCCTGATCAGTCTCCATCAGCTCTGCCCAGTGTTCAACATAGTGAAGCTCTTTCTGGCACTGGAGGACCCCATTCCAGGCCATTGTCCAAGGCTGCTGCCCCCTCTGGTCTTGGTGGGCAATGACAAGCAGTATGAGGTGGAGGAAATACTGGATAACTGCCTGTTCAGGCAGAAATTGCAGTTCAAGATGAAGTGAAAAGGCTACAGTTTAGAAGATGTATCTTGGGAGCTGCAGGAGAATTTTTGTGCACCGAGGCTGGTCTGGGACTTTTACCAATGGCACCCTAACATGCTGAAGGCTATTTGTGGAGTCTACCCCATATTGCCTGCTGATGCAGCCCTCCAAGATTTCTTCTACCCCATGCATTGGGACGCTGCATCCTAAGGGGGGAGTGATGTCAGGGGATGCTCCATGTTACCTCTGGAGTTCCTCATTCCACTCCCACTCATCTCCAGTACATCTTCGGGGATCCGCATTCCCTTGCTCATTAGTCTCCTGGGCTTGATCATGGAACCCCAGGAGCTTGATCATTCACCCCCAGAGTTTGATTGTCCACCTCTGGAGCTTGATTATCTAGCAGACTTCCCTTTTGGGGCAGTCTGGTGGCTTCGGAGTACTGTACAGTCTGTTCCCATACTTCCTGAACCCTTGGAAATGCCCCCTCTGGCATAGGGGTTCCTCAGACTTGTTCTCTTTGGATCTCCCTCTGCCAGGTGTGTAGCTATGCTTGTAGAATACTGTACAGTACTGAATGCATCTTTGGATCTCCCTCTGCCAGCTGTATGATTGAGCCATAGCTCCCAGAGGTCACCCTTACAGCAACCAACACAGTTGATCTCATCTTGCTCTATTCAGACCTTATAATTCTGTTTCAGCCAAGCTCAAAATCTCTTGTAACAAACTCATATCTTCTTATCAACAATCTTTCTCATGCTCCCAATGTGTCATCCTCACCAGATAACTCATCCTCTGCCTTGTCTGACTTCTTCTCAGTGGACTTCTCCTATCCTGTCCACAATTGTGACCATGGTCTCCTGGACAGTCACCTTGGACATACTGCCATTGCATGGTTATCAACAGGCATGACACCATTTGGCTCTTTGAATACAATACCCTGGTTCTTGATTTTGGACCTACCATTTTCCCAGAGGTCCTGATTCTGGATCCTTTGGTAATGTACTCTCTTGGTCATTGACTCTGCCATTGGTACACATTGTGGTCAGTGATGCTCTTCCTGAGGTTCCATCTCTTCCTTTTTAGAGTCATAGGGATCCATTACTCCTCCAGGGTTAGTTGGAGTATTGCTGTGGAGGTATCATCTAACTTCAGGCAACTTGCCTTTGCTTCCATGCTAGTCCATGCTGTCCTTACCCTGCACATGCACAGGCCCTTCTTTCATCTGAGGAATTTTTTTCTCTCTCAGAGAAGGATCTGACTCAGCAGGTTGCCCCTGCTTTCCAACTTCATGGCTCACAACCTGTGTGGGCTAGTTCTCCACTTTCCCTCAATCTCTCTGGTTGCATTGCTTGCAAAGGCAAGCTATGAGCAAGTTCTGACCCTGGAACTACCTCAGTGTTCTGCCTTACATCTGCAGAATCATTCTTGGGCAATGCTACCCAGAACAACACTGAGTGTTTAGCTCCTGGAGGCCTCATGGCTGGCTGAGACTCTATCAATATGTTCAACTTGGTTTCACCAAGTCCGACTCTCCTTTTCTCCAACAGTGGTGACATGAAGTGGAAGTTAAATTCATGCCTTCCAACCAGCCTTTCATCTGACTCCACTGACTTGCCCCTTGTTCCCCACCACATCACCCATTCTGGCTCCTCCTGCCTTGCATGTCCTTTCCACCCAGGCATGCCAATAGATGTTGATATCTCTCATCAATTCTCAGCTACACCACTACTGTTTTCTTTTTGCACCCCCTTTTCTTGTCATTCTGTGTAGACACTTCTACACTAAGCATGCTATTTTATTGTGCTCCTTTGTATTTACAGGTCTTACTCTTCCTAATCTAATGACATCATCCTTTAGCATTGTCTTATATAGCATAATAGAAAAAAGTGGAAAATGTTGAGGCCATAAGTGCCAGTCCTGCCTCACAACGTAGGTATCATTCACTCACGTGATCGTAGTTTAT
>QGOB01001991.1:0-21867 GCA_003313055.1 Termitomyces sp. MG145
GAAATGATGTAGTGCTTGTCGTCAGCGATGATATCCAGTAGAGGACTCTGATGACTGCATTCCAGGATGTTTCGAGCTTCTTGTTCATGTGTGGGAGTAGCGAATGTAGCAGTGGTTACGGTGGGGTCGCGTCCACGCTCCGCAGTCGTTGCAGAGGAGAATTTGTGGAAGAAGTCGAAGAGGAGTGGATCGTCGAATGAAATCTTTTTCGTGACAACAACACCGCCTCTGTCCCAGCGAAGAAGTCGCATGTACTTACGGAAAATAAGAGCGGAGAAAACATGGGTTTGAAACTCCATTGCCTGATGACAAGTCGCATAGCCCGTGATCTGACCGAGCGTTTGAGAGGCTCGTTGAGTTGTTGTCAAAAAACTCTCGGAGTCGTCATCGAAAGGATCGTCGGCATCTTTGTATTTGACCTCGAACATCGCCTGGATGACCTTGTTGCTGTCATAGACTACGATATCGGGTTTGATGGCTTGCTCCTCGAAAACTCGTATTATATTGTTATGCTTGTCACAGAAAACGAGTCCTGACGGACACAATGCTTCGAAATAGGTGACCTAAGTGACATCAGCAACGACACCGTCCAATACATAAGACGCATACCAAGTGTTCATACATGTCCCCTTCACATTTGGCGGCATTCAGTTTCGACAAGAGAATTCTGGAAGAATCGTTAAAAGTGGCCTGCGCAAGTCTAACTTGTATATTCGGGAAGAATGCATTGAAGATCTCGACATCGACAGGTCCAACAACCCGTCCCGATATCTCTGCATTCAAAGCTACTAGCCGAGAACTCAGGTCCTCAGGTATGGCCTGATTATCACTAGACACTGCCCTATGATTCTTGATTGGCGTCGACCCAGATGGATTCGATCGCGGAGGAGGTGTGACGGGGTTAGTAGAAGATGAAACTGGAGGCAACCATTCATCAAAGACCTGAGACGCGACAGGCGCGTCCTGCCCTTCAGATTCCACGTTTGACTGCATAATGAGAGAAGTGCTCAGAGTAAGGAAGAAACTGGCAAGATTTACGAAGGTCAATGCATTTAAATATGGGCCAACTCGTGGCTCGGCCGCCGGACCCCGGCTTATGTAATTCATCACCATGTTGTTTGGACCAAATTCCCTAAAGGAGAACCCCTTTTACAAGGCCGATAATCGATAGAACAATGGGCGCAATATCCACCGATGACATATGTTGACTGATAGGAATAAATTGGCGCTGAAATATTCAAGCAGACACCCATGCTTGAACAATGGCGCCACCATGAGTCATCGCCGATTTACTTGCTAGCCGGGATGTGAAGACAATGGCGCCGGCAAACCTATTGGTTGGACCTACATTGTCGCGCATGTCTAGATATTTCCGCCGCTCAGCGTGTTCTGGGTCACCAAGATCCGAGTGCTGTAGTCTGTGCCCAATACCGATTTCTCCCAGGTAGCAAGGACATGATTTTTGAGATCCGTACCGCTACACATTCATAGATCCTGACTCACCGTTCTGCGACTCGTACTTCAGTACAATCTCTCAATCAGAGGGCCCGTTCACGTGTAATTCACCTGGCTATTCAAATCGCACACAAAGGTGTCATTTGACCCTTCGCGGGTACCTCAATCGCGGTTGCTGTCTGTCGCCTTTAATGCGCAGCTCAACTACAAATGTGAAGACTCCCTGAAGATACACGTGGTGTTGGCGCGTTGAGCCCTGACATGGAGAACGGATATAGTTTGGGTACTACTAGGTCCGAACAATTTGTATTTGAGAATGCAAAGTATAGTGACCTTGGAATATATCTCATGAACCTAAAAGTTCAGTGTGACAGCATGTGCCTTCAAATGAATGATCTCATTCCAAGCCATAAAACCCTTCAGATATGTGGCATGCAACGTCGTGGTGTCTTGTGGAGACCGCATAAAACCAGCCTCGAGGACGTTGAGTGATGGTGATCAAGGTGAAGGGTGTGTACTTCTGACATCTGTGAACCCATGCTCACTGTGTGAGGAGGAACGTATGGATTGATCGACCCTGAAATGAGGAACAAAGGCAACTCGCGATACTGTAATTGGTCTTATATCGAGTTGGGGGCACCCTAGCGTTTGGAGATGAACGGAGATGGGGTAAGGCCGGAAGTAGTCGGCCATAACGTATATCCAGATTGTGAGTATTTTAGAATCAAGGTGAATAGAAGTGATGAAAGATAATTAGATCATGGCTCCTGGAGCCATGCATTATCGGTCTCATGAGCTGCCAAGTTAAACGAGTCAAGAGAGTACGGCTTAGCACGCGAAGGATGACTCCATGACTTCCTTTGAACCCAGTTACATTGAGTGCAACACATCAGTATCCTAATGGACGACGGATAAAGGCAGTAAGGATAGTTCCCAGACGCCACATACTAAGATATACTCGTATTTTGCATCTATATTGCGGAAAGCCATACTGCATACATCTTCCAGCCAATTGTTTCATCCTCCAGACAAAATATCGGAAAGCCATCTGGGATCACGGGTCTCAACATCCCTTCCGGGACTTTGAATTGTTGGAGACTCCTGGTGCCGGTCAAATTCCCATTCTGCATCGGCCTCAATTCAGTGCTGTCCATGCCTTGAGTGGGCGAGTGGCATAAGTGACCCATCGACCCGTGGTATCGATTTGATTCTGATCCGGCCCGAACTGTTTGTTCATTACGGAGAGAACGGGCCGCCTTCCTTATTCATCGTTGCTTTGGAGAGAAATCAGCATCTGTCAAGCCAGAGTTTCCTTTGCGTGGCAGTGGTAAGGATCGTCTTTTCCAACGTGGAGAACTTCCGGAAAATTCTGGTTTTCATACTTGTGGAATCCTGAGTCGTTCTCGTGCTCAGGCTTGGAGGTAGGTATGCGAGATGACGCGCCAGCTGTCCTTTAGCATGACGGCTTCACTTTTTCTTAGTAGCAAGTCGGTTTTCGAATACTGCATCTAGCAGATAGTGATATTGTTGCAGTACGCCCAGACTGAATATGTGCAAAGAGTGAGGAGGCCTCTAATACGAGTCGGAAGAATCGAGGTGGAAATTAAGATGTTTTATGTGAGACTTACAAGGTTGCAATTGGCAGCTTTCACATGAAATTGAATGGTTGAATCCGGACGAACCACAAACCATGCATCATCTGATTTTCGTCGCTCCTGATTTTCTCCAAGTGACTATATTGTACGACAGGGAAGAGTATTATATCTGCTTATTTCCACTGTAGAGTGAATGTCCAGCTCGCAGCATTGGATGATCCAAAATAGATCATGCCAGAACCGACCAGGCTTATGAAAGCAATTCACATACTACATTTGCAAGATGCCTTCTTGGAGCATTTGAAGCAAGAGGTGTCGAATCGGGTAAATCTGGACATGGTTGCTATGACGTACCCCCCCCCCCTCCCCCAGTATAAGGAAATTGTTGTGACATGTTTTGACACCCTGGCAAGTTCGGCAAGACAACGGCAAGGCAACAGCATTTGAGCTAATATGCAAGGCCATGCAGATGCAACTTGCTAATTCTGCATTTATTATATGTTATGGGAGACTCTAGACTGTGGCGGCGGCGTCGAGCGCCGCCAATCAACCCATTTCCTTATCTGTCTTACTTCCATTTATGGACTCCCGCCTCCTCTCGATCGCTACTATACAGTACCAAAAAGCCACCCAAAATCTACTACTATATGCCCTTCTAAATATAGTGACTCCTCAGTTCTGTTTCGCAACTGAGGAGTACGTGATTTTTATTTTATTGAATAATTTACTTTTACTTACAGAACCTGTAGCTCGTATCTTACATTTGTCTACAGGTCAATAAAGAGTTCTGTTTCGCAACTGAGGACTCGTATCTTACATTTGTCTACAGGTTATCGGGCCCCGTACTAGCGCCCCGGTCAAGTTCCTGACCTCAACAACATTCACTACATTACACCTTGCTCACAATGTCTACAACTACTTCCAATGGAAATCCACCCACTTTTCCTGAAAACTTTATGTTCGACGGCACAAACTACATCACCTTCCGAGACCGTGTTCTCATTGCGGCTCAATTAAAAGGGGCAGATGGATACCTCGACGGCACCATTAAGAAACCCGAGGAATCTAAGCACATCCCCGACTCTACTACCACCGAATGGTGGAACCCAACCCCGTCTGTACAAGAATGGCGTTCTCGAAATGCCTGGACACTTGCCCTCATTGTATACAATACGAAAAACCCAGTCGGCATGGGCATCAAAATGAATGGCATTGCCGCCAAAGCTTGGGACGCCCTCACCAAGAACTATGGTACTATCTCCAACCTAGGAGCCGTCGCTGCGGAGAACGCACTCTGCGCCACGAAGTACGCTGATGGAATGGATTTCCCTGACCATATAACCGACCTGCGCCAAAAATGGAACACCGCGGTCGAAAAAGGAGCTAAGATTGAAGACAATCACTTCCACGCCATTGTAATCTCTTCGCTCCCAGCCTCGTGGAACTTCATCGTCGCACCCCTCCAATCCAGTAAAACCTCTGTCGACCTAATCGCAGGTTTAACTGTTCACTAGGAACGCCCTAAGGAACAAGCTCCTACCACGGGCACTACCACATCGGCTCTCGTTGCCAAAACACCTCAACCCCAAAAGAAGCTAATATGCATCAACGTTAATTGCGGTAGAACCGGACATACCATTGAAAATTGTTACTGGAAGGGTGGAGGAAAGGAGGGACAGTTCCCGCCGAATTTTGGATGTCGACGAGCCAACAATACGAGCCAGACCCAGACCAACACAACTCCCATTGCAAATGTTGCAAACACCAACAGCCCCTCCACTCACATCACGTACGCTCTCATGGCCGACTCTTGCTTTGCCCCTGCAGCAGTATTCAACGAGCGCATGGAACCACTGGTAACATACCTCTCAGATGTCCAGATTTCCACAAACGCATTCGCTATTCAATCCCATACCGGGCCTATCGCTACATATGCAGACTTGGGCGCTACAGAGCACTGTTTTGTAAATACAAGTGATTTTGAAGACTATCAGCCTTACCCTAGCCCGAGGCAAGGTACATCCGCAAACTGAGGCGGGACCTTCAGCATTCTAGGCACCGGGACAGTGCGAAAGCGAACCTCCTTGAACGGCCAGACGTCCAATCTCGTGTTCAAATCCGCTCTCCACACACCAGACCTCGCCGCGAACCTGATCTCCATGGAGTTTGACGATCTCGGATTCTCGGTCCTTTTCAAGGGCAGTAAAGCCATGTTTGCTGATCCAAGTGGCCGCGTATTCCTTGAAGGAAAGCGTCAGGAGCGCATGTATATCCTTGATCTACAGCCAGTTTCCACTTACTCTCCTGGAGCCTCTTCGATCCCCAATTCACTCCCAAAACCAACACCAAAGGTTCTCGTTGTGGAATCTCTTGATGTCCCAGTTGATCTCAATACATGGCATCGCCGATTTGGTCACGCGAGTGTATCCTCCATCCGGGAACTTCAACGGAAGGAATTGGTCAGCGGCTTGAATATCAAGAAGTCCAACTTAGTTGGTAGATGCGAGGATTGCATATATGGAAAACACACCGTACGCCCATTCGACGGTGAGGCCGAGGTCGCCGAACTCCCTGGAAATAAAGTTTACATCGATCTCTGGGGACCAGCCAGTGTTTCCTCCCTGAGTGGCGCAGTCTACGCGATGCTCTTCAAGGACAGCTCTACCACCCGCCTTCGAGTCTTCTTCCTTTCGAACAAAGCGGGGGAGACCACTCTCAAAGCCTTGAAGACGTATGTCGCTGAGACCGAGCGCCAGACAGGCAACAAGGTCCTCCTGGTCCAAGTTGATGGAGGAGGCGAATGGATGAACTCTCTGTGGTCTCGATTTGCCCGTGAACAAGGCATCATCCTTGATCCCGTCATTCCCTACTCTCACGCACAAAATGGGTTTATTGAGCGAGCAATGCGGACGGTGGTCGATGGTGTTTGATGCCTACTGGCCGATAGCGGATTACCGAAGAGTCTTTGGGCGGAGGCAGTTGCGACTGTGGTGTATGTCTGGAATCGGACTCCATCTTCAAATTGCGAGAAGGTGCCAGAGGAGCTTTGGACAGGGAAGAAGCCAGATGTTGGACACCTACGCCCTTTCGGCTGTGTTGCTTTTGCCAGGGTCCCCGAGGAACTGATCAAATCAAAGCTGGACCCTCGATCAATCAAATACGTCATGGTCGGCTACTCGACTCACAGTTATCGCTTATACGATCAAAATTCCCGCCAGATTGTATCGAGTCAAGATGTCATCTTTAAAGAGGGCGTTGGCCATCGAACGTTGACCATCTCGGACAACGACAACCTTGTATCCCCGACTCCAGTCACACCTAACCCTGCGGTACCCGCAGTCATCAACATCAATCAACAGATCGCACCTCGTGTTCGTGACACCGATGGCCCACTTCACCCTGAGAAGACTTCCGATTCCCACACCACACCACCAACATCACAACAACAAAAACAACCGGTCCAGACCCCCGTAAATGACCTCCCTCTAGCCCTTCAAAGGAGCAGGAGGAACGCAATCTCATCGCGAGCAATTGTGCAGGCACGAGAGACGTTGGCAGCTGAGGAAGAGGCTCGAAATGCTGGGGAGGAGTGGGCGCAGGGTGAGGGTGCTCCAGAGGCGTTGCTTACCAACTCGTTCGCATTCCTGGCATCGACAGACACCGGATCGGACCCGGACCTCAGGGTGCCTAGAAGCTACTGGGAAGCTATGAAGAGGGCGGATCTTTGGCAGGGAGCCATTGATGCAGAGCTGGAGGTGATGGAGAAGAAAGGTGTATGGAAAGTGGTGGATCTGGCATTGGTTCCCAAGGGGAAGAAGATTGTGGACTGTATGTGGGTTTTTGCAAACAAATACGATGCGGATGGAAACGTTATGAAGAGGAAGGCGAGGTTAGTCGCGAAGGGATACACTCAGGTCCCGGGCGAGGATTTTGATGAAACATACGTGTCCGTTGTACGCCTGGAGTCCATGCGGATGACAGTAGCCCTGGCTGCCGCGATGGGCATGCACTTGTGGCAGATCGACTTTGTGTCCGCATACCTCAACAGTGAGCTGGAGCATAAGGTGTACATGAGACCACCTCCGGGTTTTTGAGGGGGGGAGGGAAAGGTACTCAACCTCAAAAAAACAATCTATGGCCTCATGCAAGGCGGGTACAACTGGTGGCACAAGCTTGACGACGCGTACGAAGACTTGGGATACCTACCCTCACGCACAGATAGTTGCGTCCAACACAAGGTTGAAGATGGCAAACATACGATCACTGACAACTATAATGACGATGTAGTTGGAGCATCTACAACCGTTGACGGTGCCACACGCGCAAAGGAGGAGCTCGCTTCGAAGTTCAAAATCAAGGACTTGGGGAGCTTGAACTACATCCTGGGAGTCCGTGTTGACAAGGACAAGAACACTGGCGACATATCCTTATCCCAACGATCCTACCTCGAGAGAATGCTCGAGCGATTCGGCATGTCCACCTGCAACCCCCGTCCTACCCCTCTTCCTACCAGCATATGCCTTACCGAGTCTGACGCACCATCCACTGACGCCGAGCGCACCTACATGAAGGACAAACCCTATTGAGAAGCTCTCGGATCTCTCATGTGGGCTCAGGCGGCAACACGCCCTGATCTATCCTACGCCGTTGGTCTACTTGCCCGTTTCCAGAACAACCCCGGACCTGCACACTGGAAAGCTATGCTCCATGTGATGCAGTATGTGAACGGGACTCTGGATTACCGGATCGTGTACCAAAAAGGCGTTAGCATCAGACCTATTGGATATGTCGATGCTGACTACGGTGGTGATCTTGACACTAGGCGATCCACCAGCGGCTACATCTTCACCATGGCCAGGGGAGCTGTATCCTGGAGCTCAAAACGTCAACCCACTGTCGCTCTCTCTACCACCGAGGCTGAATACATGGCATTAACTCGCGGAGCTCAACAATCCATGTGGATGTTTAACTGGCTCCTCGACGTCGGCTTACCTCAAGAGTTACCTGCTCCTATCCATGTCGACAATTCATCCGCCTTAGCGCTCGCTCAATACACTAAAGGACACGCTCGAGCAAAGCATATCGATATCCGTCTACACTACATTCGCGAGCGAGTCAAAAAGGGCGATATCACCGTTATCCAAATCCCATCTTCCGAAAACCCCTCCGACCTCTTCACGAAGGCTCTTCCTCGGGTTACCCACAACTATCTCATTGATCTCATCGGACTCCGACCACAGCCTTGAGTCTGGGGGAGTGTTATGGGAGACTCTAGACTGTGGCGGTGGCGTCAAGCGCCGCCAATCAACCCATTTCCTTATCTGTCTTACTTCCATTTATGGACTCCCGCCTCCTCTCGATCGCTACTATACAGTACCAAAAAGCCACCCAAAATCTACTACTATATGCCCTTCTAAATATAGTGACTCCTCAGTTCTGTTTCGCAACTGAGGAGTACGTGATTTTTATTTTATTGAATAATTTACTTTTACTTACAGAACCTGTAGCTCGTATCTTACATTTGTCTACAGGTCAATAAAGAGTTCTGTTTCGCAACTGAGGACTCGTATCTTACATTTGTCTACATTATACACTCTCCACTACTCACATTCATACATTCTTCACTCTGAACATACATTCTACACTGAGAGGACAAAATTACTGGTTATCTGGGTATTTGACTGCTCTAACCCTATTGAACAACTACTGAACTATGCAATCATTATTGTCCACTGATTCTGTGTTCTCTGATTCTGTACGACTTCTATCTGTTCTTGCTTACATGGTATTTTATTGCCTCAATCTTTACCTTCTGACAAGATTGACTCTAAATTGAGTCGGACTTTAAATTTAAGGACCGACGTTATGCCGCCATCAGCCGATGTCAACCGGAAAGTTCCGTTGCCTAATGCAGAACAAGATCCAATGTCCACATTCGCCCGATCTGACGCCTCTTGATTTGAAGCGTAGACATTCAATTTAATCTTTCATAGTTTCACAGGTATCGTAAATAACCTTGCAAGTATCCCGATCTCTTAAGAAATGGCCAGTCAAGGATCATACAGAATAGAACACACTGCATCCCATGCGGAGTAACCCCTAAAGTGTCAGGATTGCCACAATATCTACAGTTTTGAACAAGGGGTTCAGCTACAGCCTTAAATCTATCATTGCTGCCTGTCCATCCTTGGGATCACGAAATATTGATGCTCTCTCAGGCCGTCAAGGCCAATTCATGGCGTGGACAAAAAAAACCCCAAGCAGTTTTGCAACTCGAAGCGGTTTTGCATCACAAGTGCTGTAGACGAATTGCAGGTTTGGCACAAGACAGAAGGTAATCGGTGGAAGGATGTATGTGCAGACGTCTAGCAACGTTCAGCCTGGGATCCACATAGATCCTATCAAGTTTCATGCTTCAAGCTTCAAGACCCAAAAATGCCGATCAGTACGATACCGTCTTGATCCTTAAAGCCGTTTCATCGCGGTGTTCCTGTTCCTGATGTCTCAATTAAGAACTTTCCCATCTTTCGCGGCCTCAGCAGGAGGATTGAGCAGTTTGAGGAAATGAAATAAATATCCAGTAGGAGGACTCTGATGACCGCATTCCAGGATGCTCCGAGTTCTTGTTCATGTGTGGGAGTAGCGAATGTGGCACTGGTTATGGTGGGGTCGCGTCCACGCTCCGCAGTCGTTGCAGAGGAGAATTTGTGGAAGAAGTCGAAGAGGAGTAGATCGTCGAATGAAATCTTTTTCGTGACAACCACACCGCCGCTGTCCCAGCGAAGAACTTGCGGAAAATGAGAGCGGAGAAAACATGAGTTTGAAACTCCATTGCCTAATGACAAGTCGCATAGTCTGTGATCTGACCGAGCGTTTGAGAGGCTCGCTGAGATGTCATCAAAAAACTCTCGGAGGCGTCATCAAAAGGGTCATCGACATCGTTGTATTTGACCTCGAACATCGCCTGGATGACTTCGTTGGTGTCGTAGACTATGATATCTGGTTTGATGGCTTGTGCCTGGAAAACTCCATTTATATGGCTATGTCTGTCACGGAAATCGAGTCCTGACGAGCACAATGCCTTGAAATAGATGACCTAAGTGACATCAGCAACAAGAACCGTCCAATACATCATACGCATACCAAGTGTTCATACATGTCCTCTTCGCATCTAGCGGCATTCAGTTGCGACAAGAGAACCCTGGACGAATCCTTAAAAGCGGCCTGCGCAAGTCTAGCTTGTATATTCGGGAAGAATGCATTGAATGTTTCCACATTGACAGGTCCAACGACTCGTCCTGATATCTTAGCATACAGAGCTACTAGTCGAAATCCCAGATCCTCAGCCACGGCCTTGCCATGGCCTTTTATTGTTGGCCACTGCCCTCTGAATTGTGATTAGCGTACATCTTTCAATAGCGGAGGTGTGACAGGTTTACAAGAGGAGATCGAAAGCCAAGATTCACCGGAAACCTGAGACGCGACGATGGCGTCCTGCCCGCCAGAATCCGAGTTTGACTGCATAATGAGAGTTGCTCAAACAAGGAAGAAACTCGTCAAGATTTATTAAGGTCGGATACGAAAAACAAGGCCAACTGGCCGCCTGGCTTATGACATTCCATTTCTCTGCGTTTTCGCTGTTGCCCTCTTCTATAGCTTTTTCTGCTGTTGAGGGACGTCAAAAATCCCTACATAATTGCCTCTTAGGGTCATTTTAAGATGATTCATCTGATATATTCATGTAACATGGTATGTATAGTAACTGTGTAAGATTCTTTGAATATGAAGTCGTCCGTGAAGGACACATGTGTCATGTGAGGCAAAACAAACCCTCTTGGTCACTCAGGAATAGACTGATTGCCCTGAGGAGTCGTTGTGCCACTCTTGCGAGGCACCTTCCTCGACCCTTCAGAATGCAAACTGCTTTCTGTTTTGCGTTTTGGGATCCTCTGGGAATACCTGGAATATTTCTGAAGAACATGATCTACGCGGCCTTCGTTGGTTTCCCAGTTGACCCTTGGATCGTCAAGAGCCGCCTTTAAGAGGGTCGGCAGCCAGTCAGGATCGTCCAAAGCCTGCAACCCCTGCACCTTCATAACCTCTGCCGCTTTGCGCACCATCTCTGTTGCGGGAAGCATTTCATTTTCCCTGATGTCACGTGCGGGGTCGGTATACCGCTGACTCAACACGTTCGGCATCCTTCCTAAAATGGTTCGAATTCCATCGTTGGCAAAACGTGCAAAGCGTCCCAAGGTATTTGATTCCATATTGGCAAGTCTCGCGGTGCCGATGCGAGCCTGACCTTTTCCATCCCGATACAAGACATCAAAGTTTTCACGCAACACGTCAGTTAACGTCGCAGAATCGAGTTCATGACCTGAATATCGCAGCGCCAACCAGAGCGTTAGATGGTAAAACGATTCGGCGTCATCAATTCGAGTTTGGATTCGCACTTCCCCAGTTGGATTTGGCTGTACCAATCGGACCGCAAGGAACTGCCAAGTACCCTTTGACAACAAAATCAGCTCAGCGCAAGAAAGAAATGATTTCAACGTACCGTACGCTCAAGCTGTGCCTCAACGGACGGATCAGAAGCCAGAGTCAGATCTAGGGAAAGGTCCCAATCAATGAGAAAGCCTTGGACCCCTCCGTCTTTGTGGCGCTTGAACATGATATTGCCATTGCTGATGTCACGATGAAGAACGTTGGCATCTATGGCTGCCTTACCATGAGCTATAGGCGAGGATATTTCAACCATCAAAAGAACATTCCAGAATTGGCTACTGAACACGTACATATCGAAGCGTCTCGTACGACGGTAGTCATCTCCCGTGTATTCTCGAACTTCTCCACCGAGTAAGGCAGATACTCCAGGACAATGCGATAGTGACAAAGTGTGCGCAAAGTTATTCCATGAGGCTTCATGATCGCCTCGAAGCATCGCTTCGTTTGCGTGATGTGGTGAGGATCATCTTCCTTGGCAACATCAGCACCGCCGAAGACTTCCGGAATGTTCGGCACTTGATTGTCGTGAAGCTTTTTGTAGATCTCGTGTTCGCGCTTAAGAGTAGGTGAGACAACGCGCCAGGTGTCTTTGACCAACACGAGGTCCTTCGTCTCTCGTCGAAATGCTTTCATACACCGTGTGGAACGTCCGATCGGAGATGTAGAGCCAATCATTTCGGCTTTCGAAATGATGTAGTGCTTGCCGCCAGCGATGATATCCAGTAGAGGACTCTGACGACCGCATTCCAGGATGTTCCGAGCTTCTTGTTCATGTGTGGGAGTAGAGAATGTAGCAGTGGTTACGGTGGGGTCGCGTCCACGCTCCGCAGTCGTTGCAGAGGAGAATTTGTGGAAGAAGTTGAAAAGGAGTGGATCGTCGAATGAAATCTTTTTGGTGACAACCACACCGCCTCTGTCCCAGCGAAGAAGTCGCATGTACTTGCGAAAAATGACAGCGGAAAAAACATGGGTTTGAAATTCCATTGCCTGATGACAAGTCGCATAGCCGGTGATCTGCCCGAGCGTTTGAGAGGCTCGTTGCGATGTCGTCAAAAAACTCTCGGAGGCGTCATCAAAAGGGTCATCGACATCATTGTATTTGACCTCGAACATCGCCTGGATGACTTCGTTCGTGTCGTAGACTATGATATCTGGTTTGATGGCTTGTTCCTCGAAAACTTGGATCGCATCGTTATGTCTGTCACAGAAAACGAGTGCTGGCGGACAGAATGCCTTGAAATAGGTGACCTAGGCGTCATTAGCACTAAAGACACACCAAAATATAAAACACATACCAAGGGTGTATACATGCCCTCTTCGTATTGAGCGGCATTCAGTTGCAACAAGAGAGCCGCGGACGCAACGTTAAAAGAACTCGCCACACGTTTAGGTCGTGTATTCCGGAAGAAGAGTTCATTGAAGGTCTCGACATCGACAGGTCCAACAACTCGTCCCGATATCTCTGCATGCAAAGCTACTAGCCGAGAACTCAGGTCCTCAGGCATGGCCTGATTATCACTAGACACTGCCCTATGATTCTTGATCGGTAAAAGCAGCAACTGAGGGTCTGGGCACGGCGACGCGTTACCTCGACACCGAAACACGCGCCATGTACGATGGTCCCGTGCAAGTATAAAAGGAAGGCGGAAACGGGGAGTCAGGCAGGGGTCCCCAGGGAGCGGACTACTTAGGCCTACGAGCAATTAGATTTACTTCGGGATTTAGTAATAATACTATTTGCATCCCAATTTCGAGCGTGAATTATATTTTAGATTCAAATTAAATCAATAAAAATTATAATATTATTACAACGTGTGCGCGCGTGTAACTTAAACCCCCAGAACCTCGCGGACTGGAGTTTTACATTTTCATTCTAAGATTAGTTCAATTCCACTTGAACAACTCAAGAATAAATTAAGACTCTCATTTCGCATCAATATTGTGCGACAGGAATGAGTATTATGTCTGCTGATTTCCACTCTAAAGTGAATGTCCAGCTTGCAGCATTCGACGATCCAAGATAGATCATGCCAGACCGACCAGGCTTATGAAAACAATTCACATACGACACTTGCAAGATGCTTCTTGGAGCCTTTGAAGTGTAGACTGCATTCAATTTAATCTTTAATAGTTTCACAGGTATGATAGATAACCTTGCAAATATCCCGATCTCCTGTGCATCTCTTAAGAAGTGGCCAGTCAAGGATCATACAGAATAGAACACACTGCATCCCATGTAAAGTAACCACGAAGATGCCAGGATTGCCAATATCCACAGCCTTGAACAAGGGTTTCGGCTACAGCCTTAAATCTACCATTGCTGCTTGTCCATCCTTGGGATCACAACATATTGATGCTCTCAGGCCGTCAAGGCCAATACATGGCGTGGATAAAAAAACTCGAAGCGGTTTTGCAACTCGAAGCGGTTTTGCAACTCGAAGCGGTTTTGCAACTCGAAGCGGTTTTGCAACTCGAAGCGGTCTTGCATCACAAGTGCTGTAGACGAATTGCAGGTTTGGCACAAGACATAAGGTGATCGGTGGAAGGATGTATGTGCAGACGTTCAGCAACGTTCAGTCTGGGATCCACATAGATCTATCAAGTTTCAAGCTTCAAGGCCCAAAAATGCCGATCAGTATGATACCGTCTTGATCCTTAAAGCCATTTCATCGCGGTGTTCCTGCTCCTGATGTCTCAATTAAGAACTTTCCATTCTTTCGCGGCCTCAACAGGAGGATTGAGCAGTTTGAGTTTGAGGAAACGAAACAAATATTCAATGTGAAAAAAGATCAACCGCATTCTGGGACAGTTGAACTGTTTCAAAGACGATACTGAATGTGGATTGTTCAAGCCATCTATGATATTTCTGGCTATTGAAGGCCTCTATTGGTCAACGGTTCCAGATGTCCGCGTATTGCTAATTCACTTGGTGGGACAATCAAGTCAACCCCCGCGTTCATCGTAGAACCAAAGGACGAAAATTGGAGGTCCTTCAGCTGAGGGCAATACTTGAGAATGCTGAACGGAAAGCCGGAAGGAGCTGGGAGGGGGAATGAAGATGCTGAGCTCACGGTTGTTGTTTGTGCATATTCTTTGTCTGATTGAACGGGTCCTTCGGCCATTGATGATAGTCACATCGTCGTTGTCGTTGTCTTCCTTGTAATATCCCTTGATGCACCGATGTCGGTCCCTGGTCGGCTCCACAAGGTCTCTACACCAACGTTGCATCCATGATCGGCATTCGTGTGCCACGAGGAGTGAATATGGCTGAAATGACTTGAGGACTCAAATGTCTGTCAGCTAAATTAGGTCCGACTCTTACTTGAGCCATGTGCAGACTTTGAGTTTCTGTGGCAAGTTATACATGATAAGGACGTGAACAGGTTCAGAACTCGACAAAAGCTGATAAAATGGCTGATGAAATGGGGTATTCTCGTTGTTCCACATGCCAAACGAATACAGGACATGAGCACACCGGAGAAATGATGAGCTCGATTCCATGACTGCAGCAGGGATTCAACTCCCTCAGTCTCAGTATCGTGAATAAACTTGCTGATTCCAACACGGGATGCTTGGTGCTGAAAAGATCCAACTCCAGACCTGTCGGTCCTTTGAAGTGGAAAGCCCTGCTCCTTGATTGATATATTTGATGATTGCATAGTTAACCGGACATTTTGACAATGAGATCCAGAAGTCTCTGAATAGATCGATGAGATTGGAGATTCTTCAACACGCTATAAAAAGTGTATCAGATATCTATAATGAGCGCCCAGACGTAAGCTCTGTAGAATTATCTACACACATCGAGTAACATTTCATTCTGACTATGCACGGGTTTGACAACCGAATTCTGTGTTGACGCGTCTATTTCCGTTTGTGAAGCCTCATCTCCGCCTTGGCCACTCACTACCGGGCTATCAGTTTCTTGAGGCCATGAGCATGGCGCAAATTGGCCTGCGTCCCAGTTAACCAGCGAGTAGCTGGGCATTAGGTGCAGTGAGCACAGCAATCCGCGGCAAAGGAAAATACACGGCGACAAGACGAGGAAAAGAAGATGAGAATTCCAAATTACATTTGACAAATTGAGTCATATGCGGCACGTGCACATCTCTAGAGATTTTGGTGTCATATCAAGCGGTGGAGTGACGTTGTAACGTTGTTATTCTTTTCAGACAATGATCTCTTCACTGATCTATTGCATGTTGAGATCCAATGCGTAGATGCGTCATAGGCACCGTGAGCGTAGGCCGCAAGGACAATGGTGAGGGCCAGAGCCATTGACGATGGCCAAGGCCAAAGCTACTACTGACAGACAAAGAGACAATGGAGGAAAAAGATTTATATACCACACACCAGCACCCCAACACCCTCAGTCGATTATACGGAGACTGAGGGTGAGTTTCTCAATTACTTATATGATTCAGACTCATTACTTACACATACCGTAGAATAACATTATCTGTTTACTTAGGTATGCGAATAGAGTCGATTATACGGAGACTGAGGAATAACATTATCTGTTTACTTAGACTACTGAGGATTCACCTTCTAACAGGTTATGGGTTGTTGCTGCGCTGCCTACTAGACAAATCCACCCGAAACCTGCTTTGCGAGCGTACAAAGACGCTCATTGTCCTCTTTGCCGGGCCGGCTGCCCGATCTTTGATCTTATCTGACGCGTGATCGCGTTTCTCTAAAGCTTTTTTTGTATTTCTCTGGATAATTACACTATGTCGCCTACCATGAAAGACACGCCTGCACCACTTTCTGCCACTCGGATTGCGGAGATGAAACTTGTGGACAACTCCAGTAACCCTACCGTACTGCCTGTCGGAAAGATCACGTCATCTTGGACTGGCCATGTTTTGGACAAGGACGATGGCAAATATTCCGACTGGGCCTACACAATGAAACTTGAATTATCAATGGTGCAGCTATGGGACTACATCTTCGATGCGCCTCCCGCTCCACATTCTCAATATGAGCCACGTGCTCATGGCGCATGGGCTTCGAATAAACACCTTGCTTGCTCATTCCTGAAGCGAGCAATCTCAATGTCTGAACAAAAGCTCTGCGCGGAGGAGGAGGATCCCGTGGTTCTGTGGGACTATTTGAAAGAACGACATGGTGGAGCTGTCCCAGTAAAACAAGTACAACTACTCCAAGAAGCTCTTACTACAAAATGCTCCCTGTCCGAACCCCTCACCAAAACAGTGGACACGATCTACAAGAAAATCGACCGAGCGTTCGATGCAGGAGATGTCACCAAGGAATTACTAAAGTCGATTGCAGTACTATCATCATTATCCGACAAATCATTTGCCCACATTCGATCAATCATCTCTCGAGACCTAGGGCAAGCTGGAGACACAAAGAGATACGGGCCTGTAGAGATTAGACGATTCCTGGAAGGAGAACAAACCCTTTTAGATGTGGATAAATTCAGCCCAAGCTCTACAGATACGACACCCATCACATTCACTGCAAAACCATTTAGGGGAAGCAACCTGACATGCACTACTTGCAAAGCATGAAAACGTCCTGTACAAGTTTACACTGGCCACACAGCTCCTTGGTGCATACTGGAGGGCGGCGCAATGGAAGGCAAGACTGTCGAGGAATCTAGAAAAGCCCGATTAGTGCACTATGAAAATCAGAGGAAGGAAAAGGACAGAAAGAAAACAGCCAAGGTCACTTTCACGCCAAGTGGAGGTAGCGCATTCACACTGGAGGGTGACTCAGAAGCAATCGCGGCATATCTAGCTACCCAGACAGGAAAAACAAACCCTACACCAAAGACAGAATTTGCAGGACTAGCTGCAGATGATATTCCACCCACTATATCCCTTTCTGAAGCTGAGACTCTCGAAATGGACGCATGGATTGTGGTGGAGGAAGAGCCAAAAACCAATGTGGATTGGGGTGAGTATACTAGACACGACTGCAATCACGAATCGGCTTTATCCTGCGAGACCAAAACAACTGACCCATTCTTTCTGGACTCGGGCCTGATGTCACCGACTTCATCACAATCAACTCAATTTCCGAAAAACCTATTCGCGGGGTAGGAGGGTCATCCATCTTGGCAACAGGCGTTGGTACAATACGTCTCCACATTGCAGAAGACACTTTTCTAGAACTCGAGAATGCATTATACGTACCCAAATCAACAGTACGCCTGTTATCCATCAGCAGACTAGCATGCCATGTCGGCATCATGACCACATTTGACGAGAAAGGGGCCACACTGATGAAGAAAGAAAATGGGAAACTCATAGCCACCGGCACTCTCATCCCAAGACGAGATCTCTATGCCCTTGACCTCCACTCTGCCCACACATTTGCAGTACATGCGTCACCCAACCTTAAATCTTGGCACCTCAGACTGGGACACGCAAATTACCAATCCATCTTGCAGATGGCACGTGCCGGCATGATCGAAGGTATGCCCTCATCCTTCCTCTCTAAACCTCCAAAGTGTGACCATTGTATCCTTGGGAAACAGACCAGGACACCGGTACCGAAGGAGAGAGAGGAAGGAGAGGGGCATCGAGCCACGAAACAGCTGGAAAAGATTTGGGTGGACCTGACAGGGCAATCAGCAGTCACTTCTTGCACCGGAAATAATTACATCATGAATATTGTTGACGATTATACAAATAAACCATGGTCGATTCCTCTAAAAAAGAAAGACAATGGTTTCAGCGAGCTGAAAGCCTGGATCCTTGCACGAGAAAATGAAACTGGTTCACAACTGAAGATACTGCGCACTGGCCGCGATGGAGAGTTCAACAGTGATGGACATAAAGAGTGGTATCGAGAAAAGGGAATCATACTAGAAGTTGGAGCTCCCTACACATCAGCACACATTGGACGAGTTGAGCATATGCATTGCACGCTTATGGGGAAGGCTCGAGCAATGAGATTGGCTTCAAAATGCCCACCAAACCTCTGGGATGAGTTCTATCTGACAGCAGCACACCTCCATGGGAAGACTAAAACGTCGGCTGTACAGAATGTAACCCCAGATGAATTATGGTATGGAAGGAGACCCAACTACTCATACATCTGCGAAATAGGCTGTCGAGTCTTCGTACTTATCCAAAACAAACATAACCCAAAGATCTTTGAACGATCTATTGAATGTGTACTAATTGGGTATGATCCCAACTCCAAGGCCTACCGATGTTATGATCAATCTACAAAAAGGGTATACAGCTCCTACCACATTTGCTTTATTGAAAGTCACAATGAAACTCTAAACTCCAGTCCAGCTGCTCAAACATCAGACACAGAAGAACCGACCTCAGACTTCCATGACATGAACTCTATTGCCAGGAATGCGACAACCACGCCCATCAAACCCACTCAAGGAAATGACGATGAAACCCCAGCCATCCCCGGTACAGTCTCAGATGAATTGCCAGCAGTGGGTGCAGAACAAACGCATGCTGACAGAATGACGCAGGAGCCGCAAGTTCGCCGGTCCACGAGGACAGTAACACTGACAGAGAAGGCATCCAAGGGGGATCGAGGCAAAACTCGCACAGAGAAAGTAGTCAGGGAATCGAGGGAGGCGGCTGACCGCATTAGAGATGAGAGGGCTGACAAGAGGGAGGCTACCAAGGAAAGAAGACAGGATGATGTGAATAATTCTACCAAAGGGCAGGAACCCAACCTCGACCAAATACTCTCAGCATTGAATGCCATTGAAGACCTGCCAGATCTGGGTCCCGAAGCTGATCCAGAAACACCGAGAACATGGGAGGAGGCCAAGAACTCACCTGACGGGCCAAGATGGGCAAAATCCTATTGCGAGGAGCTGGATTCTTTAAGAGAAATGGGGGTATGGACTCTGGTGCCACGAGAAGACGTTCCACGAGGACATCGTGTCCTAAAAGGCAGACCCGTATTTACTATCAAGCATGGATGAAAATGGGAAGATCACAAGATTCAAAACACGGCACGTTGTGCAAGGGTTTAATCAGGTTTATGGTAAAGATTATATGCGGACAACCTCACCTACAGCACGCGCAGAATCTTGGCAAATCCTGTTACACCTGGCTGCATCATTAGGATGGGATGCGAACCAAATTGATGTCAAAACGGCCTTTTTGAATGGGATCTTACCTGAGGAGGAGACCGTATACATGGAACAACCAAAGGGATTTGAGGAAGAAGGTAAAGAGAATTGGGTGTGTCAACTGAGGAAGGGTTTGTATGGGATGAAGCAGGCGGGCAGGATATGGAACAAAACATTAGATGGACACATGAAGAAATGGGGATTCACGCGATTGGAGTGCGAGGTGTGTATCTACTATAGGAAGACGGACATTGGGACAGTGATTGTGGGGATTCATGTCGACGATTTTCTTGCCATTGCTAGCACAAGTGGCGGCCAATGACAAATTCAAGCAGGAAATGGCGAGCGTCTGGACGATTGCGGACTTGGGAAAACCTAAACATATCCTAGGTATTGCTGTCAATTGGGATCGAGAGGGCCACCGGGTACATCTGTCACAGACAACACTGATAGATCGGCTAATCCAGCAATTCGGCCAATCGAATGCCACACCAGTCGCAACACCCATGGAAACAGGTACAAAACTCCGACGCACTGACTTGTCGACACTGTCTTGTGAGGAACGGGAGAAAATATCTCGGATCCCATATAGGCGACTAATAGGAGGGTTGCTGTGGTTGGCGGTATCAACACGCCCTGACATTCAGTATGCGGTACAACAACTTTCACAATATTTAGACTGTTACACACACACACATTGGAATGCGGCAATCCGCACACTTCGTTACCTGAAAGGCACGCGCACACTCGGACTATATCTTGGGGGCAAACAGCCGGTAGCACTAATCAGGTTCACGGACTCTGACTGGGCGAACTGTCTCGATACCAGGAGGAGTGTGGGTGGGTACACTTGGACTTTGGGTTCGGGCGTCATCTCTTGGGCAACAAGAAAACAGCGCACAGTCGCTGCATCATCATGCGAAGCGGAATATATGGCAGCATTCGAGGCCGCCCAGGAGTGTATTTGGTTGCGTACATTAATGACAGGATTGGGACATGAACCCCATGGAGCGACAACACTACTCTGCGACAACAACTCCGCCATAAACCTCTCCGAGGACCCTATGTTCCACCAACGTGTGAAGCACGTCGATATCAAGTATCATTTCCTACGAGAACGTGTTGCTTCAAAAGAGATCACCGTGAAATACGTCAACACAAAAGACAATGTCGCCGACATATTTACGAAAGCCTTACCTGCCCCACAATTCACGAAGCTACGGGAGATATTAGGGATGGATTCCGCGCGAGGAGGAGTGGAACACTCACGGTGAGGAGGAGTGTTGAGATCCAACGCGTAGATGCGTCATAGGCACCGTGAGCGTAGGCCGCAAGGACAATGGTGAGGGCCAGAGCCATTGACGATGGCCAAGGCCAAAGCTACTACTGACAGACAAAGAGACAATGGAGGAAAAATATTTATATACCACACACCAGCACCCCAACACCCTCAGTCGATTATACGGAGACTGAGGGTGAGTTTCTCAATTACTTATATGATTCAGACTCATTACTTACACATACCGTAGAATAACATTATCTGTTTACTTAGGTATGCGAATAGAGTCGATTATACAGAGACTGAGGAATAACATTATCTGTTTACTTAGACTACTGAGGATTCACCTTCTAACATTGCACAGAATATTATCTACGTGCCTTTAAGTGTCTTGATCTTGGTAGCTTGAACAATCTGCGTGCCATTCACGTCAAGATATTCTCTAATTTTTCCGCATTTCTTGTTTTCGTTGCCGATAATACTCGATACCGTCTCCAAACAAAACAGACTACAAGAGGTCAGGTTCACCGTCGATGACTGCGATGATCTTCAAGATTGGGTTGTTGATTATGACACAACTCGGTGCAGAATAGATGAATTATCCACGGGGGCCAAGCTTAAAACCTGTCGTTTGCAAGTTGCAATGAATCGCATTGGTGTGCATTGGGACGTCCAGGACAAAATCATATCCACGATCCTTCAGAGGTTTCCGAAGATATGGTCTAAGGGATCCCTGGAGATCATGTCTGCTGCGATTCGATAGAATTTGGCACGAGGAAGCAAGGGCCAGGCATTAGACCTGACCTGCCAACAAAGTTCACACTTTGAATCAAGTATCGCGCTGTATGGCGTTTTTTCATCTCAATTTCGTGCATGGGCCATGTCAATTCAAACTTTACCTGCTTATAGGACAAACTTACGTTTACATTTCTTACGCACTTGTCAAATAC
>QGOB01000211.1:0-16861 GCA_003313055.1 Termitomyces sp. MG145
CTTTCCCGCCATATGCCCCCTCATAACGACTCTACCGCACCTAAATGGGACGAGAGTTGCCCCTGAGAGCTTGCCCAGTATTTCTGCGAGCTCGAATATCTCTTAGCGGACTGCGCTGTTAACGACGATAATCAGAAAAAGGAATACGCCGCCCGGTACGTATCATATGACACCGCGGAGACCTGGCTTGGCTTGCCAGAGTTTAGCGACCATACCTATGCCGAGTGGAAAGTAGCGGTCTTTCGTTTATATCCTGGCGCTGAGGAATCTGCCTGTTACACTCTTCAGGATCTCGAGCGACTTGTAAACCAGACTTTCTCAACCGGTATCTCTACTCTTGGACACTTCTCGGACTACTATAGGGACTTCCAGCGCCTGGCACATTGGCTCCTGGCTAAAAGCAAGATCTACCGGAACGAGGAACGCCGTCTGTTCCAGCAAGGCATACCGACTTTGTTATGGTCCAAACTCGTCCGCCGTTTAGAAATCACCCTTCCTGACCATCACCCGGAGGACCCCTATGAGGTAGAACAAGTCTTTGAAGCTGCCAAATGGGTTCTGAAGGGTACTGACACTGCCACGACTTCGAAGAAACCAACAACCGCTAACGCTAAGACTCCCACCGTTAACACCCCCGCCCCCGTACCAACTACTATCATTAAAAAGGAACCTCTCGACATTGCCACCGCCACCATTGTTAATGCTCTCGCACGTATGGAGGAAAAGATGACTGCATTGGCTGCCGGTAACAGCTCACAGCCCCGCGCCTCTTGACCTCTTAGCGACAGTTGCCACTTCTGCGGCGAAACCGGTCACACAATGGTACAAGGAAATTGCGTTAAGCTTGAAAGCTTCATCAGTCAAGGCAAAATCCGTCGGAACCACGAAGGCAAGGTTGTCCTACCATCTGGCGCTATGATCCCCAATTACATCGGCAAACAGCTCTATATGGAACGCGTCGACGAATGGCACAGGCTCAACCACAACCAGATTCTTACCGGCCGACTCACCGCTAATGCTAACCCTGACGCGGAACAACTCCAAGGCATGTCCCAGACGTTTATTCACGAAGTCTTGCAACCGGCAACCGCTAGCCCAGGAACGTTATCCAGGGAAGAACGTGTCGCTGCCTTAGAACGGGAACTCTATGCTCTTCGCCGCCCAGCGGAAATCTTTGATGGTATCGAGATCCCGCGTGCTAAGGGATATCGACCGGTTCCCCCTAAAGCCGCTAATGACTCTGCCGCTACCAGTTCTCCTGCCAGTCCCCCTGTCGCTAACAAACGTCCTGCCTCTGCCTCCGCCACCGGCTAAAGTCCCTGAGCCACCAGTCGTTATCCCATGGTCAATCCCCCAGTCCACCCCTATTCTGGTATCTTGTCTCGCTACCAGCCTCCGACTAATCGAAACTTTGGCGCTCCTGACAAACGGCCTGACGCTGCTTACCGGAGTACGGCCCCCATCTACGATATTGAACAGTCCAAGCAGGTATTTGACCGGGTTCTTCAGACCAAGCTTACCGTCTCTGTTGGCGAACTCTGCTCCCTCTCTAACGACATCCGGAACCAGTTCAGAAATGCCGTTACTCCTAAACGGAACGTGCCTCCTAACGTCACTGCCTTCCAAGAGTCTACCGATATCGTTGACGACGCTCTGCCCTTCTTTTCCCTAAACGACACCTCCACTGCCAACCCTCCTCTTACCGACGCCGCTAGAGCCCAAGTCACCTCGATTGACCCAGTGGAAGCGTACATCAAGTCGCTACTGCCTGGTGAGGAGCCGGTTACGTTAACGGTTGCTCAGGAATCCCAGTCAATCCGGTCCATCATGCTCTTGGTCGATAACCGCAAGGAAATCGAAAGTATAGCGGATAGCGGTTCCCAGATAATCTCCATGTCTGCAGAAGTCACTAACTATCTCGGTATCTCCTACGACCCCAGCATCATTCTGAACATGCAGAGCGCTAACGGTACTATGGACAAATCCCTCGGTCTAGCTCGTAACGTCCCTTGCACTGTTGGCGGTATCACCCTGTACCTTCAGATCCACGTCCTCTGCTCGCCTGCTTATGATATCCTGCTCAGTCGCCCCTTTGATGTCCTTACCAAAAGTACCGTCGACACACTTAGCGAAACGGAAACCACGATAACAATAACCGACCCTAATACCGGCCTTTGTCGCACCATCCCTACGTTTCCCCACGGTCAGCACAAGCAACAAAGGGTTCAGCCTAAGTATAGCGCCGGACCGCCCCATTGCTTTCGCCACCATCCCCACGGTTAGCGACTCTGAGGAAGACTTAGCAGTCGTCCTCGACTATGACCACCAAAAGCACTCCGTTATAGTGCAATCGCATACCCCGCTCAATTCCGAAATATTAGAAAACCCAAAAACAGTTTCCGGCAATCTCTCTCTTGCCTATCTATATGCGACCGCTAGCGACCTTTCCAAAGCCGTTATCCCGCCACGCTCTTATTTCGTTTCCACTAGTCTCTCCGATCCCTCTATTCTTGGCCAAGCATCTGGAATGCTCGATACCGTCTCTACCCCTGTTTACATTAACGTCCCCTTCCCAGCCGTTTACGCTGCCGCCGAGCCAAAATGCAAAGGAGTCCAAGTCAAGAAGAAATACAAGCCCGTTGCTAGCCATGTTAGCGAGGACTTCCGAATCGAACGACATATCCTTGGCGACCCCTTAGCAAACATACCCAAGCTCGATCCTAATCCCCTTCCTTTCTTACCGACTCCCCGCTTGACCGACGACCACAAAGCGACTTTTGTTAAGGAACACGATACCGGCTTTCTTACCCAAGATGAGCTTAACGTACTCGTGGACCTTGTCGCTAAGCAACAAAACGTGTTTGCTTGGGAAGATTCCGAATGAGGTAGCCTTCGACCCGACTTCTTTCCCCCCGTCCGCATACCGACCATCCCTCACGTTCCTTGGGTTCAGCACAACCAACCGATACCACCAGGCCTCAAAAAGGAAATCTGCAAAATCATCCGTAGCAAGATTCAAGCAGGCGTTTACGAGCCTTTGAACTCTGCTTACCGGTCCCGCTGGTTCTGTGTCTTAAAGAAAAACGGTAAACTTCGTCTAGTCCACAGTCTCAAACCGTTAAACCAAGTCACGATCCGCCACTCTGGCGTTCCCCCTTTCCCTGACCACGTTGCCGAATCCTTCGCTGGCCGCATTTGCGGCGCTACCCTCGATCTCTACGTTGGCTACGACGAGCGCCTTATCGATCCCGCCTCCCGCAACTTAACGACTTTCCAGACACCGTTTGGCGCTCTCCATCTAGTAACGCTCCCAATGGGATGGACTAACGCTGTGC
Source organism: Termitomyces sp. MG145 (assembly GCA_003313055.1). Taxonomy (NCBI): domain Eukaryota; kingdom Fungi; phylum Basidiomycota; class Agaricomycetes; order Agaricales; family Lyophyllaceae; genus Termitomyces; species Termitomyces sp. MG145. The sequence continues at coordinate 3,336 of QGOB01000211.1, forward strand.
CCATCTTCCATGACGACGTCACCCACATCTTCCAGCCCGAGATCCCCCATAACGCCCTCAGCTTCATCGACGACGTTGGCGTTAAAGGCCCAAAGGACTGGAAACTCGTTAACGGCTCACCCGCTAAGCATCCCGACAATCCCAACATTTGTTTAGCGCTTTGGGAGTTCTTTGAACTCCTGAACCGTGTCCTTCAGCACATGAAGTACTGCGGTGGCACTTTCTCCGGTCATAAGCTAATCCTTTGTGCGCCAACCTTTAAGATCCTTGGCCACGTTTGCACTCCTACCGGCTGAGTTCCTGACAAAAACCGTTTAGCGCTATTGGACCGCTGGGGCCCTTGCCAGTCACTAACCGAAGTCCGCGCCTTCCTAGGTACCGTTGGAGTCCTCCGGATGTTCGTTAAGAACTTCGCCCATCACGCTCATCACCTAACAAAGCTCACCCGTACTGGCGTTCCCTTCAAATTTGGACCTGACCAACTTAACACCCAGAAAGACCTCGTTAAAGCCTTACACGACGCTAAACCCCTCGTTCCCATCGACTACGAATCCGACGATCCTGTGATCTTAGCGGTCGACACTTCCTACATAGCGGTCGGTTTCTACCTCTGCCAGTGTACTACTGACAATCGCAAGCAACGTCGCTATAACCGCTTCGGATCCATCACCCTTAACGAATGCGAAGCTTGCTTCAGTCAACCCAAGCTCGAGCTTTACGGTTTGTACAGAGCCCTGCAGGCGCTACGCATGTACCTCCTAGGCGTTAGGAATCTTATCATCGAAGTCGACGCCCGTTACATTAAAGGTATGCTGCAGAACCCTGACATTCAGCCCTCAGCTAGTATGAACCGCTGGATCATGGCTATCCTCATGTTCCACTTTGAGCTCGTACACGTTAAAGGAACCTTCCATGGACCCGATGGACTTTCGCGACGACCGTTACAGCCTACCGACCCTCCCCCAGATGATACCGACAATGACATCTTCAAAGATTGGATCAATCGTATGCACGGATTCATGCACCATGTTCAGTTACCGACCGCCCTCGCCCGCTCCGCCTCTACCGTCCCTCGTTTACCCCTGCTTGCCCACTACCGTCCGACTCTAACAACATTTGTTAACGATACCGTTCCCCTTACCGAAGTCTCGATTCCACCCGTTACCAACCCCCTTTCCTATGACAATGTCCCTCGCTCACCCAAGGCCCTGGCCGGCGACCAAAGAGTTCAACTCGTCTGGCAGTGGCTTACCGACTTCAAGCGACTGCCAGATCTTAACGACAAAGCCCTCGCTACTTTCCTTTGCTACACTAGCGGCTTCTTCCTTGCTAATGGCAAGCTTTGGCGCCGCAATTGTAACGGTGAGCACAAGCTCTTCATAGTGGTTGACTCACGACTTTGCATCCTGCACGCTATGCACGACAACCTCGGACATCGCGGTCTGTTCACCACAAGAGCCGCCCTGCTGGAACGCTTTTGGTGGCCACAGGTAGCGGCCGATATCGTTTGGTACATTCGCTCGTGCCACATTTGCCAAGTCCACCAAACTACCAAAGTCCTCATACCGCCTACCGTCGCTATCCCCGCCACCTTATTCAGCAAAATCTATATCGACACCATGTTCATGCCTCCTTTGAACAAGTTCAAGTATATCATCCAAGGACGCTGTTTGCTAATCCACTACCCCGAATTCCACATGCTCGCTTGCGAAAATACCGACGCTATTGCTAAGTGGCTCTTTGAAGACATCATCTGCCGCTGGGGCGCCCTTAACGAAATTGTTACCGATAACGGTCCCCCCATCATTAAAGCTGTTGCTTACCTTGCCAAGAAGTACCACATCAACCACATTCGCATATCCGGTTACAACAAACGCGCTAACGGTATCGCCAAACGACCTCACTTTGACGTTCGACAGGCCCTCTTTAAAGCCGTTAACGGGGACCAGTCCAAGTGGAGCTCAGCCGCTTACTCTGTCTTCTGGTCAGAATGCGTTACCGTCCGCCGCCGCATGGGTTGTTCCCCTTACTACGCCGCTACCGGTACTCATCCCCTATTCCCCGCCGACATCATAGAAGCGACCTATCTCCAGCCACCTCCCAATTCCCTGCTAACGACTACCGACCTCATCGCTCGACGCGCTATCGACCTCCAACGCAGACAAGCCGATCTCAACCGTTTACACGATACCGTCCTTACTGCCCGCCGGTTAGCGGCTCTCCGTTTCGAACAAGAGCACACCGCTACCATTCGAGACTACGACTTCAAGCAAGGAGACCTAGTATTGATGAGGAATACACGCATTGAAGTCACCCATAACAAGAAGATGCGACCTCGATACTTAGGACTGCTAGTGGTAATCTCACGTAACCGTGGAGGCGCTTACATTCTCTGTGAATTAGATGGATCCGTACTCCACCGGCCGGTAGCCGCCTTTCGCTTAGTCCCCTATTTTGCCCGCGACCACATCCCTCTCCCTACCGATGCCTTCAACATCAATACCAACCGTTTAAGAATACTAGAAGAAACCGACTTAATCAATGACGAAGACCCCCTTAATCCCGACGAATCATTAGACAATGCCACCGAAGAAGATTAGAAAACACCATTTCCACTATACACCCCACTCACCATTAAACTCCCCGAAAACCTTAACGGCTCTCGATAAGCCTTATTTCTATTGTTTTGTTTCTATTGTTTCACCTTTACTTACTCCGTTTCTATCCATCATAGACTTTCTTTCTACCTACGCTTTCCGACATACACACACAACCGTTAAGCCCTCTACTTATTCTTTTTTTTTTTTTTTTTTTTTAAAAACTTGTCACCACCGCTTCCCATTCGCCTTTCGTTAAAACGCAGTCGTTAAGCGACGTTGCGCAAGTGCCATGATGATCTACTGAGCGTTTATCTTATTTTAACCGTTCCCTTCCCTTCCCTTTGACCCTTCACTATCCGCTTGCTTTGTCTTCTCCTGTGTCGTTCCATTCCCTCCGACCGCTATTCTTACCGGTCAATCGCGTCTTCAAGAAAACATGCTATTTAAACGACCCCTTAAGGGGGTTAGTCTGCGACAAAACAAAAAACTAAATATTAAAAATTTTAGGGCGAAGGGGAGACTAAGTCATCGGATGGCAGCTCCATATCCCACATCCTCCCCCAGTCCGCCTCCGTCACCCCGACCTTGGCCTGCCAAGCGATGTAGGTGTCACAATCGTCCTGGTACCGTTCCAAGGCCCCTTCCGCTCTCCTCAGCATCCTGTACTGCGCCCGTGCCACCCGCAAATCGTTCTCCACCGCCGTCATCTCCCTGTTCATCAAGCAGCAAACCTCTGCCGCTCGCGCCCTGTACTTCTCCAAGTCTCCCCGAGGATCGAACGGTAGCAGAACCGGTAGGTCCTCGTTGAGCCACTGGATTTTCTCCTCCTCCACGGTTGCGCGAGGAGGGGAGCCGAAGGCAACCGGCTAGTGAAAAAGCCGTTAGCGTTAACGAATGCGCCTAAAGACAAAATACTTACCGCCCGTCTTGCCTCCGAATCCCCAGTCGCATCGCCCATCTCTACCTCCGGAGTCTCCATTGCTGCCGCCCTGTCGATAAAGCAAAGCGAGCGTTAGCGGTGTAACCGAGCAGGGACGACATCTTACCGGCTCCCACTAGGTCCAGCTACCGGCCCAGTTCCCTCTGCAACCTCGTCCACACCCAGGCTCCTCTCGACGGCCTTTGCCACCGCCGCCCTCTCCTCAGGAGGGGTCGCTGCGCGAACCCCTTCGACCAAGCCTTCCTTGTCCGGCTCCACCCAATGCTGTTTAGAGCCTCTCACAGGTGTCGGAGCCTCGTCACCGCTCGACTCTACCACTGATCGACTCCTTACCGCTCCCTTGCCCTTGGTGGCGCCCTCAGCTACCGTCCCCTCCTGGCGTGTTGGCAGGTTTAACAATGTCCAGCTAACCGCTATGGCCTTACCGGCCGCATCGAGCTCCCGCTGACCCTCCAGATACTTCCTCGCCGCTCGCACCAAGGCCACTCCCTCCACCTTCTTCCCCTTGTGACCCCTGCTGCGGCCCCGTAACGATTGCCCTCGTACCGAACAACCCTTGCTTACCTCATTGCACCGGTAACATGGAAGGTTGCCAGTCGGATACCAGCAACCTTCTGGGTCATTAAGAGCCCAGCAACCGTCGCACTACCAGAGTCGTTAGCCCGTAACCGCTAAGATAGGATAGGATAAGACTTACCGCCCCGATTCGCTCCCGGAACGCCGCCCTTGCCGCAGGAGCCACCAGCTTCCTCTCCTTTCTTCGCCCCACTTGCTCCCCGGCACCCGCTCCCGTGTCAAGCACTGTCGAGGGCAAGCGCCCACGCAGCAGCCTCTTCAGTTCCCAGTCGTTAAACGACTCGGGAACCGCTACCTCCTCCTTGCTCTCGCCGTCACTCAACACCGCCCTCTGCTTGCCCTTGCTCTTCTTCGGCGAAGTCTGGACTAGCCGTTAGCGCCCGACCGTTACTCCAAAGCGAATGCTTACCGTTGCTGGCTCATCATCTTTGTTCGCGCGCTCTTTGCCCTTCAGCAACCGCTGCAACCGCCAACCGTTAAGGCCTTACCGACTGCAAGGAAAGTGAGACTTACTTTTGGAATCATCATCGTCCGCGTCTTCGCCTCAGTTGCCGGCTTGGGAGTCTTTGGAGTCGGCGGTAACACTGGCAACTCCGCTTCAGCGCTACCGGCAGCTCCGCCCTGCCGACTCGTTCCCTCACCCCGGTCCTCCCTTGTCCTTGTACCGGCAGACGCCATAGGATCCTTCGGGGGGTGCTGGAAGAAGAACTGCTCGTCAAAAGACAGTTCAGAAAAAAGCTGGGAGATACCTTAACGACACCGCTAAGTCAATAGCGGCACCATCAGAGCTTACCGTCATCGACTCCGCCGCCACCTCCTCAACCTCCATTGTGCCCTCCTGTGCCATACCCTTAACGCTACCGTTAGCATACCAAATGAGCCGTTAAAAAACGAGGAAACTTACAAAATGAACGTCGAAAGGCCGCATCCAGGCCTCCTCCTTGTACTTGGCGTATAATGCCCGGCACTCCTCCCTGACCGCAGCTTGCTCTGTCCACGTGACCCCACTCCCTCCTGCCAACTCGAACCAATGCAGGTAGGTCAACAGAATCAACGTTACCGCCGACTCCGGATTGGTCGTGAGCAGGGCACGCCCCATGGACAGGACCTTTGGCGCCTTCTCGAGGAATTCCTGGGCAGCCACAAAATGCGCGAAGGTGGTCGAGTAGTTGAAGAAAGTAGGTGTTGACATGGTAAAGAGATGCTGAAACGATGAAGTCCAAGGGACCGCTGGAATTTATTTATGATCTTTCGGTATGGCGCACGGACCAAGACCCCCCTCACGGACCACGCTTAACGATCACGAGACTTCGAGAATTTTCCTTTGACTGGGGACAGTCAGTTTTTCAGTCAAGGGGAGATGATACGCCCTGGTCAGCGCTGGCTGCCCAACACCGACAAGTCGAACCAAGCACGTGACCTCAGCACGTGACCGCTAACGACCGACCACTAACGACACCGACCGTTACCGACCTATCCCTTAACGACCCAGCCGACCTTGCGACAGTCCAGGCCCCTCTCCCTACGGCCCCTGACATGCATTATCACATGCATCCGCTACACTTACTATCTCTTACCGGTTTCCCCTTTTATCGCCCTACTCCCGACACGCACTACTACATTATCACATGCAACCGCTACGCTTACTATCTATTACCGGTTTCCCCTTTTATCTATCACCTTACGTACCTATAAATACTGCCCTGTCAGTAGCTACAAACCATCAAATCGTACCAGAGTCCAGTCCCCACTTCAGACTACGCTTAAGATCTCATTCACGCTCTTGCTTCGTTAACGACTGATTTGGGATTACCCAGTCCAGTCTACTTTGCTCCTCGTCGCCTTCGTTAAGCGCCATACGGGCGCCCTCGCTCCGCTTTCGTTAAGCACCATATGGGTGCCCTCGTTTTGCCTTCGTTAAACGCTAGCGCTTACGGCTAGCGGCTCGTATATTTCCATTAACTCTTCCGCTATTCCTTAACGACCTTTTGGGTCTTTGACAGATTTCTCCCTTAGCGACGGTTCGGCGCAGACACTAGCGGCCGCACCGTTATCTCTTACCGCTCTCTCACACTTCCTTACCGACTCCGACCTCTCATCTCCTTACCGGGTTTCCGGGACTTTGCTAGACTCCTCTCACATACACACGTAACGCTACTGCTTGCTAGCTATCCCTATCTAGCTGGTCTTGTTGGTTGTTTCCTGCACAGCAGCTAGGCGGCAAGTCAGCGCATCACCACATTTCTGATCACCTGACATTGTTCTCAAGGTCATCTGATCCCTTTTCTGACCACCTGACTTGCCAGAGTCACCTGATGGACATTACCAATCCATTCTCTGGCAATGTCCGAGTTTTTCATCTTTTATTCCCACACTCCTTTTTCAGTGGCTTATGTGTACTATACAGTTGATTCCCATGCTTCTGGGGCCCCAGAAGCGTCCACATCCTGGCATAGGGACTCCTCAGACTTATTCTCTTTGGATATCCCTCTGTCAGGTGAGTAGCTAGCCCTGTACACTGTAGCCACTTGCTAATACAACTTTGGATATCCCTCTGCCAGTTGTGTGAGTTCCACAGCTCTCTGAGGTTGCCCCTACAGCAGAATAAGTCTCTCCTAACTGGTCTGGGTTCACCCAAGCAGTTGTCCTCCCCTGTCAGCTTCCTTTCTGCCTCCAGGGCCCCACTTCTGCCTGTTAGCTCCCCCACCAGTTCTCTCTTGGTCCCTCCTCTATCATGCCTGCTACCCCAGTTCTCAGACCTCCCTCCTGCCCCAGGCACCTCTGCCCCAGCTCAGGACGGTGCCTATGCTCAGTTACAGGCAGTAGAACAGGGCCTCTCCACTTCCAACACCACCCAACTCACTCTCTCTCAGCAGCTTTCTACCATGCAGGCCCAGCTTGAAGAACTCATCTCCTCTATGTGCTCCGCTTCCTTAGGGGTCACCCCCAGCCCCTCAGCTCTCTCCCACACCACCTCATTGCCATCTCCAGATCATTCTACCTCTGGAGTCCTCCCGGCAGCAACTGTCACCCCACTGCCTCCCCTCACAATGACAATGGTCTCCAAGACCTCATCTGCAATCAAGGCAGCCCCTCCCCCTTCTTTTGATGGAGATCAGGTGCAAGGTCGCCAATTCCTGACTGCCTGCAAACTGTACATTAGTTTGCATGCATTATCCTTTGGTGAACCAATGCAAACAATTAAGTGGACATTGTCCTACATGAATGCTGGATGTGCAGCTGATTTGGCACAGGAGATTTTGAAGGACAACACCAACATGTTCCCCAACTGGGCCGCCTTTGAGTCATGGTTCCTTTCTGAGTTCATGCACCTGGACAAGGTGCAACGCACGGCCCTCACGCTAGAGGGCACCTCCTATCACCAACAGGGCCGCACCCTCAACACGTATGTGGATGGGTTCAAACAGTTGGTTTGGCACTTGGGGTTCCCCAGGTCCATGCAACTGGTCCTTCATTTCCAGCGCGGGCTGGACCCATCAACTCATAAGCGGATTGATAGCATGGGAGAAGGACAACTCCAGGACGACAACATAGAAGGCTGGATTGTGACGGCGCGTCTGGTAGACCAAAATGCTCATGCAGACCGACAGTTTGAAGCATTACACCCCTCTCTGTTGCACCCACTAATGCCACTTCCCCCTCCTGCAAAGCCACCTGCTCATTGAGCATCCGCCCTGCTACCTGCAGCTGCTCCAGCTGCTCCAGCTGCATGAGGTCCAGCACCTTGGGTTCCCACAGCAGCTCAGCCAGCAAAGATCTCCATGGGGGTTTCACTTCTACGTCAATACATTGTGGCCTCCATTCCATCCACTACCCCTCTCTCCCTTGAGATAGAGCTAGAGACTACCAACATGCAGTGTACACAGCATGTCCAGGCTCTGCTAGATAGTGAGGCCACCAGACTCTTCATGGATGCCATGTTTGTCGAGCAGCATCAGCTGACCACCCAACCACCCAACCACTGACCTGACCCATCCCTGTATACAACATTGATGGTACTCTCAATGAGGCTGGCTCCATCCGGTGTGTGACAGAGTGCATCCTCCACTATTGCAACCATGCGGAGTGGGCAGTGTTTGCCGTTACCAGTCTTGGGGAGCAGGACGTGATTCTAGGTTACACCTGGCTGTGTCTGCATAATCTGGATATTGACTGGTCTATGGAGGAAGTCAAAATGAGTCGGTGTCCATGTCAGTGCTCCACATACGCAGAGGAAGCCAGATCAGAGCATTGTGCCCATGTCTGGGAGTGAGCTGCGGTCCAAGCCTGTCAATGGGGTCTCCTGCCCTACCCTGGCCTGGACCTGTTGGACTCTCTTCTCTTAGCATTCCCTTGTAAGGAGGCCCCTCACAAGGATGCTCCAGGACCAAGAGGAGACCCCAAATTGGAACAGGCTAGCGGTAGCAACTTGCAGGGAACTCTGGAGCCTGACACTCCAGATGAAGTCATTGAGGAAGGCAATTGGATCCTGGCAGCCTTACCACCTCAACCACCAGACACTGCTGAGATCCGCGCCAGTCAGACGATGTTGCAGCATTTGGCAGAGGCCTTCACCCAGAATGTGCAGCCAAAGTCCTTCTGAGACGCCATACTGGACTACCTCCATGACTTTGAGGATGTATTCTCCAAGACCTCCTTTGACTCCCTCCCAGAGTGCAAGCAGTGGGATCATGCCATTGAGTTAGTCCCCAATGGAGAGCCCTCAAACTGCAAGGTTTATCTGCTTGTGCCAAAGGAGCAGGACGAGCTCAATGCCTTTCTTCAGGAGAACCTTGAGTCTGGTAGAATTTGCTCTTCCAAGTCGCCCATGGCCTCTCCCATCTTCTTCATCAAGAAAAAAGATGGCTCTCTTTAGCTGGTGCAGGATTACTGGGTGTTGAATGCTCTCACCATCAAGAATTGCTACTCCCTCCCCCTCATCTCTGAGCTTGTCAATAATTTGTGGTGCGCGGTATTTCACTAAGTTAAATGTGCACTGGAGCTATAACAACATGCACATTAAGGAAGGAGATGAGTGGAAGGCAGTGTTCCAGACAAATCGAGGGTTGTTTGAACCGCTGGTCATGTTCTTCAGCCTCACCAATAGCCCTGCTACATTCCAGACCATGATGAATGACATCTTCCGTGATCTCATTGTGGAGGGAGTGGTGTGCATGTACCTTGATGACATCCTCATCTTCATCAAGACCCTGCAAAAGCACTGCCGCATTGTACAATTGGTTCTGGAATGACTCCACCAACACCAGCTCTACCTCAAACCTGAGAAGTATGAGTTTGAGCAGACCCAGAATACCTTGGACTCATCATCTTGCATGGAACAGCAGAGATGGACCTGGTGAAGGTAGCTGGAGTGGCAGACTGGCCGGCACCTCAGAACAAGAAGGAGGTTTGAATCCTTCCTAGGTTTCAACAACTTCTACCAGTGGTTCATCCAGGACTTCTCACATTATGCCTGCCCTCTCTTTGACCTGACTTCAAAAGACCAGCCTTGGCAGTGGACAGACACTCAGCAGATAGCCTTTGAGACCCTGAAATTCACAGTGACTCCAGGCCTGTACCCTGTAATCCACCTGCTAATATACTTTGAATATCCCTCTGCCAGTTGGGTGATTTCCACAGCTCTCTGAGGTTGTCCTTATACTCTGCCCATTACAATTGCCAAGAAGGAGCCTCTGAACACAGTGACAGCTGCTATTGTTAATACTTTAGCTTGCATGGAACAGTGCATGAAAGCCATGCTCAGCACTGGAAATACTGTCCAGGCTAAAGCAGCCTGACCTGCTAATGACAGCTGCCATTTCTATGGCAATACCAGTCATACCATGGTCCACAGTAATTGTGCACATTTAGAAAGCTTCATCCAGCAAAGCAAAATCTACTGCAATGCAGAAGGAAAGATTCTACTACCCTTGGGTGCTATGGTACCAAACTAGATCCAAACAGTACCAGTCTAAGGATTCTCTATGCCAGGACTCCAAATTTACTTTTATAGCTTCCAGAAGTAACAGATTCAAAACAAGAGACCAGCCTAAACATGGAAACTCTCCATAAGATATGTTGATCTTGGGCTCCCTAACCTGTAGCAGAGTTGAAATAGTACTTGCAGGTAGCCCTGGTCAAAGAGTATCAGAGGATATGCATGAGCTTAGAGTAACAAGAGGAAGATGGGGAACAACAAGGTACAATGATATACAACAATATGCAATAATGTGCAATGACCTGAAAAATTAAGAAATGTGTGGAATGAGGGTTCCTTGACATCAAACCCCTCTAGCATGTGTTGCCTTGATATGCAATGTAGAAGAAGTCTTGAATGACCCAATTTGTAGTGGATATGAGGAAAATACCTTGGGATAGTCTTTGGTGTGTTAGGATGTTGTCTGTGAAACCCTACTGAACAAGCTCAGAAGTGCAAAGATTCTCCTACCTCTTCCTAGCCATAACCCTTCCACTTCACCTTGAACTAGAGTTTCCACCTCAAGAGGCAACTGTCCAGTATATTCTCCACATTTTTCTTCTTCATTGTTGACTAGAACTGACAGTGGCAAATGACTTTGACTGCAACCTAGAATTAGGTTGTCTAGTGCTGGCAAGAGTTTCAATACATTGATAACTGGGTGAAGCTGCTGCATTCTCACTGACAGCCTGAGACAATGGGCTAGTAGACCATCTTTTTCTCTACTGTGAAGAGGCCCAGTTCAGCCTTGCAAAATGGGCAGATAGTTGTGATTAATGCATTCAAATAGACTTGTTTGGCTGCCTAGTAGTATAGGACATGAAAACATCCTCAAATTGTAATACCAGGCCATGTCATCCTTTATCTTGGTTAGGGCTACCTTTGCTTCCTCCTAGGCTAGCTTCATCTTTTATTCATTGGCTTATTCTGAGATGGGCACATGCAAGGCCTTAAAGCTACACTTCCAGAGGTTGGCTAGCAGGCATATCTATAACAACTGTTAAATTTTCTCAGATCTTCTGTTTTTGGCTTTTACCTCTTAAGGCAACCAAACGTTTTTGCTGCTATGTATACCTTATGTGCAATGCCTAGCTCAGGTGACCAAGAAGATTCAGACAATCCACCTGGACTGTCTCCTGTCCAGATGCCAACAGCATCATTGTACCAGCATTTGCTTAAGCAGGATAACAAGGTCACTTACAATGTTAGCAAGAGCTTTGGGATGCCTGGTAAACAATTCATGTCACAGATGATATCCATAGTAAATCTCTAGGGAAGTCTACTATTGGGAGGATTGGTAGAGAGTTGGAGATGGACAAGGAAAACCATCCTGGGAAGCTGTCCTGCTAAGCTTACTCCATGTGATAAACAGGCTATTGTTCAACAAATCTCAACTGGGAGACTTGATACAGCTGTCCAGGCCACCAATTTTATCAACAACATCACTTCCAACCCTGTCTCTCCCCAAATGTGTTGAAGAAGGAGGGGTATTGGTCTGCTACCATGAGAAAAGTTCCTATGCTCAAAGCTAGACATCAACAACTATGGCTTAAATGGGCTCAGGAGCATTGGAACTGGACTATAGAGAACTGAAAAAGGGTGTTGTGGACAGATGAGACAAAGATTAACAGGATTGGGTCAGATAGGAAGCAGTATGTGTGGAAGTTACAAGAAGAAGGCATTTCAGACTGAACAACTACACCTACTGTGAAGCATAGAGGAGGGAATAATCTCATGGTATGGGGCTGTATGAGTTGGAATGGGGTAGGAAAGCTTGTGGAGGTGGTGAGGATTATAAATGCAGAGCAGTACTGTGAAATTTTGGATGCTGGAGCAAAGGAGAGCTTTGAGGAGTTGGAGATGGAGGAGGGTGCTCACTACTAATTACCCCAAACACAACTACAAGAGGGGCTGACAAGTGGTTTGAAGACAACAACTTTGATGTCCTTTGGTGGCCAGCCCAATCCCCTGATCTCAACCCTATTGAACATCTCTGGGAGTACCTCAAGGAGCAACTTAGGCAGTATGAAACACCTCCTCATGGTGTGCATGAATTATGGGAAAGGATTGCAAAGGAGTGGGATGAAATACCACCAAAGGTATGCCAAAGACTAATAGAAAGCACACCTAGAAGGATTCAAGCAGTTATCAAGGCAAATGGAGGACATATAAAGTACTAAAATTACATTAAGCCTAGTTCCATTTTGTAGCTACGATGTCATAGTATTTTACATGATTTAATCAGGATTTTAATTACTCCTCATCCTTCATGCCAATGTCATCTTTTAAAAAGTATGAAACATTGGGACAGTTTTTTGAGCCACTGTATGTAAGAGCCTGAAGCTAGGATACCCTACACCCTAAACACATGAATTACTGCTAATGTATTCTGGTATCTTATGATGTATACCTTAGAATTTCAAGTTCAATACTAAGTAGATAGAGAGTTCGATCCAAGTTTTGACTCACTTATTGACACCTTCTGCATAGAAGCAGAACCTTGTCTATCAGTGTTCAGGTAGATTATGTGTGATTTCAGGACTTCTGCATAGTGCTGTGCCATTGTACTAAGGTGTCTGCCAGGATTCCTTCTATTTAGTTTGGCTGTTTGTGTGGCTTTGGGTTGTCTGTGTGACCCTTGGATTACCTGTGTGGTTCCTGCTGAGCAGCTTCTGTGCACTCATCTACCCTTGCTTTAGGAGCATTCCCCTTTCTTTTTGACATCCCATTGTATTTGCACTTGAAGGAATAGAATTCTGTTTGCCCCATCTCTGGCTTGAACTGAAGCAGGTATTTCTAAATATCTTTTTCCTGAACTCAAAACTAAGCATTGGTGAGAAAGAGGAGAGTTATTTGGTTGAAGTAGGCACCTCATTGATGCTAGTATCAGTTTCCTGAGAACTAGTTGTGAAGACTTGCATTAATGCTCCTCACTACAACATGCATGGTTCATCAATGTCAATGCTCACCCAGCCCTGATAACTCCACTCTGGGCACTAGTCTCTGCCTACACTTGAGGTGATAGCACTTCTTCCTTTATTATCATAGGAACCTCCATGAGCCTTGAGCAAATACTGGCCCTTGCACCAAATACTTCAAGCATTATGTTGGTTGTTGTCTTGACTGTTGAACAAGCCTGTATCACTATTCCAGACAAGTCTCTTTGCCTATGGGTGGCTGCTTACCTCCTCAAAAACATTCTGCTGATCACAAGGAATACCTCTGCTGACCTCTCTACTAAGCACTCAAGCTGCAATTCTCTGAAAGGCAAACTCTGCACCATGTGTGACCCAGGCTGTAAGTCTATAAACTGTATAGTATCTGCTGAGTTATGCTTTAGTAGTGATACCCTAAATAAAACCACTGGTTTCCTCTCAGTATACCTGAGTATAGCCCAGATGCAGGCCTCACCTTGGCCTCCTCTGCAGATGAT
>QGOB01001999.1:0-52148 GCA_003313055.1 Termitomyces sp. MG145
GCGGGGTAGGGAGTGTGGGGGGAGCTAATGGCATATGGGCCCTCAGGAATGGGTCGGCTGTAGTAGTTGTACCCAGCGAGGGTGTAGGCATAGGTGTATGTAGCCATCGAGTATAGGGTAAGATGAGTCTTGATATTATGTCAGGTCCCGCTGACAACGGGGGCTCAGCTACACTGGCGAGTCCTTACTAGGCGAGCTCGGGAGGCTAAGTACAGGTCCGAGGCTTTGCGGGAGCTCCGGGTACAGCTATGAGTGGTCTGGGGGAAGTCCAGACGCTCCGGGGTATGAGTAGTGCCACGCGCAAAGTGGAAAGTGCTCCGGGTAAGGGAGCACGGGAGCAGGGGGTTGGGTAGGGGCGTAACAAAAGGGGAGGTGAGTAGCGAAGGGGAGTGGTACGGATCGGGTGGGAGCGGGTTTGGAACGGGGGGAGTAGGTACGGAATGGGCGGGGTGGGTTGGATAGGAGACCGGGGTGAAGAGTGAAAGAGATGCGGATGATAGGTAAAGAAACGGAGAAGAGAAACGGAAGGAGAAACGAGTCATGGAACGGAACGAGGCATGGAGACGGGAGACGAGAGATGAGAGATGAGAGACAAGAGCTGAGAGACGAGAGAGAGAGAGACAAGAGAATAGATTGAAATTGAGATAGAGACAGAGACAGAGACAGAGACACGGAAATACGGAGAACTACGGTTAATATCAAGACTACCCGACTCGTATGCTATCCTATGGTTTATGTACTACCCCTCCGCTAAGTCCCAGGTAGGATTCTAGCCTGGGACCAAGACATCTGATTCCTCCGGCTAAGTCCCGGGACTGGCTCCCAGCCCTGGGGTCATGATAGTGGTCGGGGTGTGCTGGCACAGGTTATGGTGGGCTTGGGTCGGGCAGGTCGGTGGTCATGGCATGTGGTGGTGGCGCCCCTCGGCGCCACAGAAGCAGGTGGCATTGTGACATGCCGACGGTTCTTGGGAGGAATGTTGTGGAATGTTATGTGATGGCCGGGATGCTGGAGGTCCAGATGTGCCCGGTGACAGGGAAGCCTTGGGGTGACATGTCGGCCGAGATGCCAGGGTTCAGTGATGGCCAGAGATCCGTTTGGAGATGGCTGCAGGTGTTGCTGATGCAGCATTGGGAGGTTGTTGGCGGCCCCAGAGGTGCGCAAGGGGTGCGGGGGAGGTGTGTGTTGGGGCTGGGGTGGCATGTGAGAGTCCGGAGGTGGTGGGGTCGTGATGCAGATCCCTTCTTCACTTAGCACAACCCCCAGAACGCTCCAGAAGGTGCTCTGCTGGCCCCGTCGGCCTTTACCCTATCCCCTGACAACTTCCTCCTCCTCCAGGACAGTCAAATCTATGCCCCAGACCACAAAAAGATATGTCTTGATATCCTCTGACAACATCATGACCATAAGCTGTGGGGACACCCAGGGATTCATAAGACTGTTCAGCTCATCTCCTGGACTTACTTCTGGCCTGGACTCAAGCATGACATCACCCAGTATGTCCAAGCCTGCAAATCCTGCCTCCAGGCCAAAGTCTCCTGTCACTGCCCCTATGGCCTCCTTAAACCCCTCCCCATTGGCCGCTGCCCCTAGTCATCAATCTTCCTGGACCACATCGTCGAACTCCTCAACTCCAATGGCTTTGATGCCATACTCATGGTAGTCTTCCACCTCACAAAACAGGCCATCTTCATCACATGCCAAACCACTGACAATGCCCTGGAGTTTGCCTGGGTCTTCCTCAAACATGTATTCTCCAAGCACGGGCTCCCTGATGACATCATCTCCAACCGTGGTCCCCTCTTCATCTCCCAGTTCTGGTAGTTCTCTATGCAAGGCCTTGGAAATAAAAACTGATCTATCCACCACCTATCACCTGGAGACTGATGGACAGACCAAATGTGTGAACCAGACCTTGGAACAATACCTCCGCCTCTACATCAACTTCCAGCAGGACAATTGGTGGCATGACCTGCCCCTGGCTGAATTCATGTACAACAACACCCCCCACTCTGCCACTGGAGTTTCCCCTTTCTATGCCAACAAGGGCTACCACCCCCAGCTCACCCTCTCCCTTGACAAGATACCCTCACACATTGCCCACAAAGTCACACAAGACCTCCGGTCCTTCCATGAGTTCCTCCAGGAAGAAATCGACACTGCCAACAAAGCCTACACCAAGCATGCCGACTCCCACCACAAGCCCACCCCTGACTGGCCCCCCAGAACTCTTGTATGGCTCAACCGATGCAACATCAAAACCTGCTGACCCTCCCCAAAGTTCAATCACAAGCATTTTGGACCCTTCAAAATCCTCTGGAAGGTTTTGATGCACACCTACAGGCTTGATCTACCCCTGGCCCTCAAAGGACTCCACCCAGTGTTCCATGTCTGCCTCCTCAAAGAATATGCCCTGAATCCCTTCCCCAGCCAACAACCCAAACAACCCCCACCAATCAAACTTGAAGGTGATGCCCAATACAAAGTCAATCAAATCCTCAATTCCTGGCAAGTCTGCAACCGAACCCTTTACCTCGTGCATTGGAAAGGTTATGGCCCTGAGGACAACACTTGGTAACCCCATGAGAACCTCTCTGGAGCTCCCCTGGCACTCTGGGACTTCCACTGGCAGCACCCCAACAAGCCCTGGGATCCCCAGGACTAGAACCTACAGACGGTGATATGAATATATGTCTAAAGTCATAAGTCCTGGTTAAAACAAACCATACTATGTGCTGAAAACTGTAAGCATAACAGGCAGACAACCCCTCAGAAACCAGAAAACATGGGAACACTTAAATAATTCACATTGCTGAAGGGCTAATAAAATAATAGAGTATTCTGACAAGGAGGGAGACAAAAAACGGGCATTAAATATTGATTATTATTGCTGGAATGGTGGACATAGCAGATCTCTGCCAGATATCTCTAATCAAGAGATAATCAAAGAATCTGACATCTTACTCCATGGAATAAAAAGATAGGAAAGTCCGGAATATCAAATCATCGAAAATAGGCAAAGAATGAAAGAGGGGAACCATAGAAATAAGGGGGAATAGTCTGGAACAGGGAGAAAGAATTTTAGGAATGATTCTGACTAGGGGAAAGAGACCCATAAAGAAAGATGATCAAAAGAGGAAATGTGATTGCCACAAGGATGAATGGGATGGATCAATAATGATTGAAGAAAGATCAGAAAACATAGGGAACGAAGTAGGAAGACTTAGGAAGAGCTGGGGAAAGCTCTGAGTTCAGGAGAGCACTTGGTATGTCAGAACACATGAACTAGCAAGTACTCTAGAGGACAGAAGGAAAAAGGGCTGGCTCAGGAAAAGTCAGGACATCAGACTACATGGAAATATAAATGTTAGGAAGAAGGGCATCGGATGAATATGTTCCTAGCATGTTTCAAACAGCTGGAACAAGTACATTCATGTCCTTCCAAGAACATGAATGTTTTCCTGGAAGTGGAAGAACTCCAGAATATAGTGACTCTAGGACTTGTCAGGCAAGCCCCAGAAGCATCAGAAGTCATGGAATATGAAGGGATAGGTGGAAGGGACAGAATATCAGGTCCTGAGGCTGATACAGACAACAGGAATGACCAATGTTATTGTTCCCTCCTCAGAACATCAATGTTTCATGGAAACCGTGAAACTCTGGAAATTCTTCATGAGTCTATCATGTTCTATGCAGGAAATGGTTATCAATTAACTTATTTGTAATGGAACATGGTGGATGGACGGAAAATAGGCCATGTTTCAAGGGAATTCAATGGAAAAGGGAATATAGTAATCTACTTATAGAATTCTCAAGTCACATGGAAAGATGGTCTGTGCACCCATTAGAACAGTATAAATAGAGTGGAAATAGGTTAGAATTGACAGGCAATTAGTGGATAAAGGCTCGGTGGTTCCCAGGGAGTGAATCACTTAGGCTGGATTTCCTTAAGAAACCTCTACTTTAGTTTTCAGACTTATAGTCAGCAAACTACTACCAAAATTTAAATACAAAAACTCATTTCATTTGAACGGTTTAGTGTGATTTGCTACCAAGCCCCAGAACTACAGTATCTTGCTTTAGCCAAGTACTACAATGGCAGTTGTAGGCCTAACCTCTGCCTCTGGATTCACTAGGGATTCAACTCCCACCAATACCCCTAAGCCCTCCTTTATCTTTCCCCCAACTCTCACTAATCATGACATCACAAGAAATGTATTTAGGATCAAGGAGAAGAAGACAACAAGAGCGGTATGTACATGTCTAAAGCTACAATATAGGATGCAGTGCACAGACTCTGGAGACAAAAAGAACAAGAAGACCTCCCTCTTCACTCAACCCCCCTCCCCGGCACTCCACTCCTCTTCCGGTACCCCCACCTCCTCGACTAGCATTGCCACCTCCAGTTGAGCTGCCAGGGTCACCATGCTGTCTTCATAGCATGGTAGGGGTTTACCTGCATCCACCGCCATGTCCAACCAAGTCCTGGGGGCCACCGCGTTACAATAATGATGCCCTGCCAGCACCTGACCAAGTTGCGCCATACTGTGATTGACCTCTGGCGAGGACACCCGTTGCAAATGGGACAGGCCCTCTTGGAGGGATGCAAATGCTGCAGAGGACATGTTCAGCAAGAGCCAGTGCTCCTGCACCCAGCCTAAACAGCCCAGGTTAGTTAGCCGGGGGAGCTGGCATGGGGACTACTTACACATCACCTCACCCCACCCCGCAGCTGCCTTCCTCAGGGCCCAGTCCTGCCTCCGGACAGATGACTCCCTCTCAACCTGAAGAGCCCCTGCCTCTGCCCACCACCTCTCCAGCTGATTGGGCCAGGACAACAAGAGCACTGGACGTGCCCCGGCGGACACTGACACCTCCATCTGCCGGACTCACTCCTGGAGACCCCTCACCTTCACAGCCTGGGAGTTACCACTACCATAGCCATTGCCAACTCCCTCCTTGCACCATCCCACTCCTCCTGGGCCCTCTGCAACTCCGCCCGCACCTCCCCTAACTCCCACTGCACCATGTCTCACTCCTCCTAGACCTCCTGCAACTCTGTGTCCCTCTGAGTGATCTCATCCATCAAGGCCTCCGTCCATTGATGCATAGCCACCTCCACCGCCGAGGCCTTGTGAGTGACTGGAGAAACAGGGCCCAAAAGTCTGCCTGTCCGAGGAGAATACATGTGCACCTCAGGGAGGACCACCTCGGGGGAGGGAGACCTTCACAAACGCTTGGAGGGCCGACCTGCCTGGGAGGACACCTGCCACTTCCCTGAACCAACCCCTGACACCCTCTGTGCTCCTTGTGGCAGGCCCACCTTCACCACTGCCCCGGACCCTACACCACTACCCCCTGATTCCTGACAGGCCCCCCATGCATGCCTGGACCTCGCTCCAGACTTGGGGATCGCCACCATCTGTGCCAGGACCCACTCCACCTCCCAACCCTGTTCCTCCGCTATGTATGTCACCTTTCAGAGCTGTGACACCGAGCACCTTTCATGACAGGTGCAACAGGCCTCACACATAGACGAGTCCCACTGCAACCCCACCTCCAGGAGCAGGAACAAGCACAGGTCCCCTCGGCAAGCACAGAAGGTGCACTAGAAACAACTCCGGGCTCAGACTAGGGACTCCTGGACTAGGGGAGCTACTCACCAGACTATGCACCTGGCACTATGCCAATGTTGGAGTACCTCAAACCCAGGCCAACACCCCCACTACCTGATCTGGCATTGCAACCTCCTGCAGTACCCGCTGACCAAGGGAGACACCTGAAGGAACCCGAGAGACCAGCCGCAGTGCCACTCCCTCTGGACGGGGGGGACCTGTCTGGATGGACCAGCCCCTGAAGTTTGCATCAATACCTCTGGACCCAGATTAGCTCTGGATGCCAGAAGGGTACAGCACTTAGGTTGATGGAGCATGGCTAACAGCCCACACTCATCCCAGAGTCAGTTGTACGCTGCCTAGCAGGCCTTGTACAGCCCCCAGAACAGGATGTGGTTAGTCATTGGAAGACAGGGAAGTGGGAGAGCCAGTAGAGAAGTCAGAGGAAGGCATGGAAAGAATGGGAACTGACTGCAGTGAGCCCTCCTTTTTATCCTCTGGGAACAGCTTCTGGATGGCCACCATACAACTTTGACTCCAATATTTGATGACTTCTGGGTCAGCACTAGCTTTGGGTTCAAATTCCCATGGCACTGCCACTGTGGCTCCCATCTTGAAGGGTCTTGACACTGAAGGGGGAGGTAATGTCACAACCCCACCATCTCCGGACCCTTATATGCTGCCTCAACCCTGGCACACACCTCCCCTGCACCCCTCACCTACCTCTGGGGCCACCAACAACCTCACAGTGCTGCACTGGCAACATCCATAGCCATCTCCGGACAGACCCCTGGGAATCACCGAACTCTGGCATCTTGGCTGACATGTCACCCCGAGGCTTCTCTATCGCCAGATACATCCAAAATCCCAGCATCCCAGCCATCACATAACATTCTGCAACATTCCTCCCACAAACCGCTGGCATGTCACCAGGCCACCTGCTTCTGTGGCATTGACGGGCGCCACTACCACACCCCACAACTACTGACCTGCCCTATGCAAGACAGCCACAGCCCATGCCAGCACATCCTGACAACTGCCACAACCCTGGGGCTGGAAACCTGCCTGGGGACTTAGCTGAAGGACAATCAGATGCTATGGGCCTGGGCTAGAACCCTGCCCAGGACTTAGCAGGAGGGTAATATATAAACCATAGGATAGCATATGAGTTGAGTAGTCTTGATATTCACCATAGTTCTCCATAGTCTCTGTCTCTGTTCCAATCTAGTTTTGTGCCTCTGTCTCTCTCTCTCTCTTTCTCTCATCTCATCTCTTGTCTCTTGTCTCCATGCCTCATATATCCGTTCCATGACTTGTATCTCTGTTCCATATTTCTCCTCTATTTCTCTATCTCCTGTTCTGTATCCCTTCCTCTCTATTTCTACTTCCCATTCTGTATCTCTTATCATCTCCTGGTTTCCTGACTAATCTATCCCCTATCCATTCTATACCTATCCCTACCCACTTCCAAACCTACTTCCATCCCAACCAATACAGTCCTCCCATTCCCCATTCTCCTCTCCATTAAGAACCCCTCATCCCCTGAACTTGTGCTCCTCAACCCAGAGCACTTTCAACCTTGCATGTGTCACTACTCGTACCCCAGAGCATCCAGACTTCATCCTGGGCCACTTGTAGCTGTACTGGAGCTTCTAGGAAGCCCTGGACCTGTACTTGGCCTCCTGAGCTTGCCTAGTAAGGACTTGCCAGTGTAGCTGAGCCCCCATTGTCAGCGGGACCTGACAATCAATTTCCCTGGACTACATTGTCAAACTCCCCGACTCCAATAGCTTCAACGCCATTCTTGTGGTGGCGTGCCACCTCACAAAACAAGCCATCTTCATTGCCTGCCACACCACCAACAACACCCCGGAGTTTGCCCAGATCTTCCTCAAGCATGTGTTCTCCAAGCACAGACTCCCCAATGACATCATCTCCAACTGCGGCCCTCTCTTTGTCCCCCAATTCTGGCAGTCTCTGTGTAAGGCCTTGGAAATAAAAACTAAGCTATCCACTGCCTACCATCTGGAGACTGATGGACAGACCAAACATGTGAACCAGACCCTGGAGCAGTACCTCCGCCTCTACATCAACTATCAGCAGGACAATTGGTGGCACGACCTACTCCTGGCCAAGTTCACTTGCAACAACACACCCTACTCCACCACCAGAGTTTCCCCTTTCTATGCCAACAAGGGCTACCACTCCTGGCTCACCCTCTCCCTCAACAATATTTCCTTGCACATTGCCCACAAAGTTGCACAAGACCTTCGGTCCCTTCATCAGTTCCTCTGGGAAGAAATCAACACTGCCAACAAAGCCTACACCAAGCATGCTAATTTCTATCACAAACCCACTCCTGACTGGTCTCCTAAAACTCTCATATGGCTTGACTTATGCAACATCAAAACCTGCCAACCCTCCCTGAAGTTTAACCACAAGTGTTTTGGACCCTTCAAAGTCCTCCAGAAGGCTTCTATGCATGCCTATAAGCTCAACCTACCTTCAACCCTCAAGGGACTCCACTTGGTGTTTCATGTCTGCCTCCTCAAAAGACATGCCCCAGACCCTTTCCCTGGCCAGCAGCCCAAATGACCTCCACTGATCAAACTTGAGGGTAACACCCAGTATGAAGTTGATCAAATCCTTAACTCCCAGCAAGTCTGCAATCAAATTCTTTACCTCATACACTGGACAGGTTACGACCCCAAGGACAACACCTGGGAACCCTACAAAAACCTCTCCAGAGCTTTCTTAGTGCTCTGGAACTTCCATCAGCAGCACTCCAACAAGCTCTGAGACCTCCAGGACTAGAACCTACAGATGGCAGTAGTAGGCCTAACCCCTGCCTCTGGATTCACCAGGGATTCAACTCCCACCAGTACCCTTAAGCCCTTTTGCCCTCTCTCATATAACTTTCACTAAATTGTGACATTCCAAGACATGTATTTCAGGATTGATCAAAAAAAAAAGAAACCAGCAAGGATATGTATGTACAGACTCTAAAAAATTACAGTATAGGACATGGACATTCAAAGACAAGATGGACAAGAAACAAGAAACCACACCCTCTATCCCCACTCACTTGCTCTCCTCCCTGCACTATACTCCTCCCCCAGAACTGCCACTTCCTTGACTAGCATGGCCACCTCCAATTGTGCTGCCACCATTGTCATATGATCCTCCTGTCACAGCAAGGGCTTGCCGGCATCCACCCCACAGCGTCCAGCCAAGTTCCCAGGGCCACTGCATTTTGCCGACAATGCCCTGCCAATACCCAATCCAACTGCGCCATGCCATGCTCAACCTCTGGTGGTGATACTTGGTGCAGATGGGACAGACCTTCTTGCAGGGACACAAACGCTGCCAAAGATGCATCTAGCAGGAGCTGGTGCTCCCATGCCTGGCTTAAACTGCGTGAGTTAGTCAATGAAAAGGGCCAGACTGGGATTACTTATGCATGGCCTTGCTCCATCCTGCAGCTACCTCTCTCAAGGCCCAGTCCTGCCTCCAGAAGGACCTCTTGACTTGGAGAGCCCCCACCTCTGCCCTCCACCTCTCCAACTGGTCAGGCCAGGATGGGCAAGGGCACCAGACATGTCCCAGTGGGTGCTGATACCTCCATCTGCCAGACTCATGCCTGGAGGCCCCTCACCTCCACTGCCTGGGAATTCACCACTGCCATAGCCATTGCCAGCTCCTGCCTCACCCCATCCCACTCCTCCCAGATCCTCTGCAACTCTGCCCATGCCTCTTCCAACTCCTGCCTTGTCATGTCTTGCTCTCTCCGGACTTCCCGCAACTCTGCATCCCTCTGGACAATTTCCCCCATCAAGGCTTCTGTCCACTGACACATTGCCACCTCTGCCACTAACACCTCACAAGTGACCAGAGAAGTGGGGCTCAGGAGTCTGCCTATTTGCAGGGAGTACATATGTGCCCTGGGGGGACCCACCTCGGGGGAGGGAGACCTTTTCAAATGCTTAGGAGGCTGACCAGATGGGGAGGATGCCTGCCACTTGCCAGAACCAGCCTCTGACAACTTCTGTGCACCCCATGGTGGCCCCACCTTCACCACTGCCCTGGGCCCCACACCACTGCTCCCAAACTCCCAACAGGCTCCTCACACATGCCCAGACCTTACTCCAAACCTGGAGACCGCTGCCATCTGGGCCAAAACCCACTCCATATCCCACACAGAGCACCTCTCATGGCAGGCATGACAAGCCTCATACATGAATGAGTCCTGCCGCAACCCCACCTCCGGAGGCAGGAACATGCAGGAATCCCTCTGGCAGGCACAGAAAATGCACTACAACAACCCAGGAGTCAGCCAAACACTACGAGTTGAGGAATTACTCACTGGACTATGCACCTAGCACCACACAAGGGTTGGGGGACCACAGACTCAAGCTAACACTTCCAATACTTGTTCTGGCATTATGGCATCCTGTGGAACACAGTGCCCAGGAGGGATGCCCAGGGCAACTTGAGGGATCAACCATGACGTCACCCCCTCCAAGCAAGATGGGACTTGCCAGGACAGGCCAGCCCCCAGAGTTTGCATTGACACCTCTACATCTGAATTAGCTCTGGACACCAAGGAAACACCCCACTCACATTGATGAAGCATTGCCAACAGCTCATGTGCATCCTGACATTAGTCAAAAGCTGCCTGGCATGCCTCATACACCTCCTAGGACTCCACATGGTTATTGTTGGAGGAAGGGGGGGTAGGAGAGCCAGAGGTGGAACTGGGTGAAGACATGGAAGGATGGAGAACCAACTGCAGTGAGCCCTCCTTTTATCCCCCCAGGGCACCTTCTGGATGGCCGCCATATGACCTTGACTTCCATTCCAACATCTTCCATATCAACCCTGACACTAGCTTGGATTTGATTCCCACAGCACCACCACCACAGCTCCCATCTCAAAGGGTCTTGATGCTAAAGGGAAGGTAATGTCATGAGAACCAACGCCAGACCCTCATACCTGCTCTGATCCAGCACACACCTCCCCCACCTCCCACACACCTCCAGAGCCACCAATGACCTCACAATGCTGCACCGGCAACACCCTTGGCCATCTTTGGACAAACCCCCAAGCATCATCCAAACCCCCAGCACCCCAGCCATCACATAGCATTCCTTCTGTGAACCCTCAGCATGTCACCAGGCTCCACATATGCTCCTGTGGCATTGACGGCACCACTATCATGCACCATGACTGCTGACCTGCCCTATGCAAGGCAGCCATGGCCTGTGCCAGCATGCCCCAACAGATGCCACTACCTCAGGGCTGAGAGCTTGTTCCAGTACTTAGCCAGAGGATAATCAGATGCCACAATCCTAGGCTGGGACCCTGTCCCAGGACTTAGCAGGAGGATAATATATAAATCATAGGATAACATACGAGTCAGGAGTCTTGATATTTGCCTTAGTCTTTGTTTCTGTTCTGGTCTAGTTTTGTGCCTCCATCTCTCTCTCATCTTGTCTCTTGTATCTCATCTCTGTGCCTTGTACTTCTGTTCCATGACTCATATTCCTGTTCCGTATCTCTTCCTCTATCTCTCTATCTCCTGTCTTGTATTGTTTCCTCTCCATCTCTATCTCCAGTTCCATAATCTCTTATCATCTCCCAATTTCCTGATCAATCTATCTCCTATCTGTTCTGTACTCATTTCTATCAATTCCCAAACTTACTTCCATTTCCAATTGATCTTATCTTTCCCGACCCCCCTCACCCCTCCATTAGAAAACTCTATTCTTGAACTTGTGCTCCTTGACTGGGAGCACTCCCACCTTTGCATGTGTCACTGGAGCATCTGGACTTCCTCCTGGGCCACTTGTAGTTGCACTGGAGCTCCCAATAAGCCCCAGACTTGTACTTAGCCTCCTGAGCTTGCCTAGTAAGAACTTGCCAGTGTAGCTGAGCCCCCATCATCAGCGGGACCTGACATGCATGAGCTGCAATTGAGCAATCCAAGCTCAACTGGGTCAGATCTAATCAAAGGAATATTAGAGCAAAAGTTTACCAAGGAGTGGTTGATGCTGCAGCTGGAGATAAAGAGTTGCCCCAGCAAGGCTGTCATGTTGTGCTTCTTGCTTTCTATACTGAAAGTAAACAACACATGCAGCAGTCATTTCAGGAAAGTATGGCTATTTGCAGGCATTTTCAGAAATTTCTTCTTGATTGTGACTGCAAATACAATGTAGCCTGAAATTGAGGAAGCACTCTTGAAAGAACTTGCAGTTAATGAAAAAAAGCAGACAGATTCTGATTAAGATATTGTGGCCAGAGTATTTGTACTGAAGAAGAATGAGGTCTTAAAAGAAATCAAAGAAGGCCTTTTTAGCTGCTATGTAGCTCATGCTCATACCACTGAATTCCAGAAGAGAGGACTGTCACTTATGCATATCTTAACAAAGTATTGAAAAGACCGTTATCATGCAAAGTGTCGATTTTAATAAGACTGCTTGATTATATCTGCTGCACGCTCTGCGATGACATATACCGCTGCTTGTGTATGTCCACTTGGAATATCAGGCTATCGTAGGTTGTCAGCAACCTGACGACCACAAACCACGACGATACCCACGAAGATAGAGGCATCCACTACACGCAGGCCTGTGAGGTTCTTCACCTTCAGGTCTGGGTCCAGCACTCCATAGTTCGCACCCTTCGGTGACATCGCCGCAGTTCCAGTCGGATGGAAGAACGTTCCCGCCTGCGCATTCATATACGTGTCTAGCTCGGCGTCTGTCGCGATCGTTGCGTTGGGCAAGTCTCCCGCAGGGCTGATAACATAGCCAGAAAGGGCAGGTGCAGTCACAAATTTAAATGCATGACGGAGCGCGGCGCGCATCATCTTCCGGTCAGCTTCTTCTTTCAGGAGCGCAGGATCAATAACAGGAGGATCGAAAGCGTTAGTCGAGCTTATAGTGAGGGAGCCACGGGAAGAAGGAGAGACAAGTGCCGTTGCCACGCTGAAGATGTGTTGGCCAGGTGGGACAAAGCTGTTGGGGACGATGAGACCATTCTGAGAAATTCATACGATCAGCCTTACTCAATCATCGTATTTGAATAAAACTAACTGCATATAGATGCTCAAAATGAGGTGTGTTTGGTCCAGCTGCTGGGTCAGGATTGGGTAGATCATCACCAGTAACGCGATGAAAGCTGATCAGACTGGCGACGGTGTCTGTGAGCGGCCCAGTTTTTGTCTTGCTCCACTGTTGCAGAAGTTGCGCAGTGACATTGGGCGCGCGAATATCCTCGAAGGTGTCGTTTGACAAAACCACGAAGGGATTGGCAATAGCTGGATGATCACAAAGGTTGGCACCGACATCGGGAAGATCCACGAGAGGTTTAATTCCGATTCTACTGAGAGCTCGAGAGTCGCCGATTCCGGAGTTGAGAAGTATGTGTGGTGTACCCAATGAACCAGCAGACATAATAACCTCTCGAGACGCAGTTATACGACTGAGTTCTGAGCCTGGAATGACGTAGGATTCAGCAGGGAATTGGGTCATTGATGTACCTCATCAACTTACTCGAACCATGTCTGAACTCCACTGTAAGGAACGATAGGGATTTTCCTACTCGAGTCTGTAGCAAGCGAGAAACTTGTGCATTGACAAGTACATCAAGATTTGGTCGCTTAAGGAATTGCGGCGCCAAATATGCCGTTGCAGAACTGCTGCGCGAACCTGTCGGCCCATCAACAGTGGTTTGCAGCCAACCTAAACTTGTGATGAGTTTCTGAGTTGGCCCGGAAGATTAGTGCTCACCAAGGCCTAGTGGTAACCCATCGTTGTAGTCAAGTACAAAAGCGAAGTCTCCTCCAAGCTGACGACTCGCATTAATAACCTTGGGGTCGATTGGAGTGGGGAAATTCTGGACGCTGACAGATAGTGGACCGTTGAAGCCATGCACTTTTGGATCAAACTGTCCAGCATTGTTGTGCTTATCAGCCGGCCTCACAAACTTCTCGTTCTTTCGGAAGTATGGTTGCAAATTTTTCCAGGACCAACCATTATCACCCGTCTTGTTCGCAATACGGTCGTAATCATCGATTGAAGACCGTGTATACATTAGAAAGTCTGCTGGAGTATGAGATGACGTCGCGAAAGTGAGAAAGTAACACTCACTGATAGAGCTGCTACCACCCAGTATATGTCCCCGAGGGAGGATGGCTGAACGACCTCCAAGACCAACTTGGGGAGTGGTGGTATAATTCCAATCAAAAGCCGTGAACCAGTTGTTCGCAGCAAAGAATGGCACTTCAGAGCTGAGAACGCCAACGTGGCTGAGCAAGAACATGGGTTGGTCAAAAGTAGAGAAGACTCTGCATGATACGCACGAGGGCCCTGCCTCGATGACAAGGACATTGAACTTTGGATTCTCGGTCAAGCGATTTGCAACAACATTGCCTGCCGTACCGCCTTTTATGAAACAGAAGTCAATCGGCTACGAATTGCACAGAACAAATTCAAACCTCCAACGACAATAAAATCATACTTCTTATGTTTCAGAGCCGCCACATCGTCGTAGATGGTGGCATTGCACAATGAAAATAACGTGAGAAAATAAAGCGCTGAGGGTAGAAGGATCTGAGAGGGCTTCATGGATTGGATGTTTGACGAGCTTACCTTCTGTTCCCTTTTATAAAGAGGTTCAGTGACCATATCCATATTCAGAAATACCGCCTTATGCAGAGATGCTGTACCGCGGCAAGACCAGGGTTGCAACTTTAGCGCGTGGCGTTGATACCTGCAATGTTGGACAGTGGAGGTTGGCAAGAATAGAGAAATGAAATGGCCTTAAAGAAAACACTCAGTGTTTCAGACGTTTGGAGGAAGTCGGCGATCCAGAATTGAGTAAACACTTTCCAGACTTGAGATTGGCATCCATTATTCAATCAGAGCCGCAATCGACTTGGCAAGAGAATGTATCAATCCGTTCCTACGTCAAGCAGACCGCGGTTCGCCATGCGAAACAGATATGAATTTAAACTATAAGTAGGGCTTTGAGTCAACCATCATGGCTTGAACGAAGTGGTGTGTTGGTGGTGAGCTGGATCGATTTGCAGCTCATCCGTTTAAATGACTGCAGTGTATACAGGGGGAATAACTTGTCATTAAAGATTCCGAGCAATATCAATGAGCGTAGAAGATCTGATGCAAGACAATGTTCCGTGTCAACACACTGCCCGGACAGATGCTCGTACCCGAGCAGCGGTACGTAGCCGTAAGTTCAGGGTTATCCGATCAGCCAATTCGAGACGTCGACCGAGTTCTCAGGAGGTCCGGCTCAATATACTATTTGTTTATGTTGACGGTCTTTCCGCTATCTATCGTGATATTATGTAATTATTGAAGGATTCGGACCTTCTACCGTCCGACGTTACCAAGCTGGATGCTTGACACGAGAATGATGGCAGGCAACTCGTGTATCCATTTCATTACTAGTGTGATGGTGACATCTGTTCATTCTTTATGAAGGGAACTTGTCGAATTGCGACTTGTTCATGAAAAGATCTAGTAAGAAGATTTTATAAGGTCAGATATTCTTTCAGCGAAAGCATAAATGGGGGCTTGAGGATGACCACTAAAAATATAAGGCTAGATTGGCATGATCACTATATTGTCATACATGAGTTACTGAGAACTTACAAAGATGGATGCATCCACCACGCGAACACCATCGACTCCCTTCACTTTTCCATCCGGGTCCACAACACCATTACGAGCGCCTTTGTGCGTCATCTTATTCGAGCTTGTCGGATGGAAAAATGTCCCCACATTCGCTTCGATGAACGAATCCAAAGAAGCATCATCAGTGATATTCTCCATCCCTCCTGAAGGTGCGAGAATATATCCAGACCATGCTGGGGCCGTAACAAACTTCATGGCTGCACGAATAGCAGTCCTCATGACACTTTTGTCTGCATCGTTCGTCAAGTAGGCAGGATCTATAAGAGGAGGGTCGTAAGGGTTGTTCGATCTCAACCTGATTGAACCTTTAGAGGCCGGAGACAGGAGTGCAGTAGCGATACTAAAGAAATGGCCGTTCGCTGGAACGAGAGGATTTGGAATGATTAGCCCATTCTTGAAAAAAATATGAATTCATATAACCTTCGGAACAAAGAATGACTGATCTTACAGATATGATGAATTCATAGTGAGGGGTGAGAGAACCAACAGCAGGGTGCTGACGAGAGGCATTTTGGATGTGGAAAAAGCCCAAATGGGAGGTCAAAGTATCGACGAATGGGCCAGTATGATTAATGGTCCACTGCTGGAGTAGTTCAGCACTGATTTGAGGCTCTTTGATCAGCTCAAAAGTAACATTACTGTTCACGAGCCAAGGAAGGGCGACGGCACAATGATCTGCGAAGTTGGAACCGACGTCTGGAAGATTTACAATGCTCCGAACTCCCACTGAGTGCAAGTGCTCCGCAGGACCAATGCCAGAATTGAGCAAAACTTTTGGCGAGCCGACTGTACCAGCAGAAATTATGACCTCCTTGGATGCCGAGATACGTTGTACAGGACCTAGTCACCTTCAGCATCATCAAAATGCTGTAAAAAAATGACGTACCTCCAATATGCTGCCTGAACTCAACAGTCCTGAAGCCTAGAACATGCCCAGCAGATGTTTGAAGTAGTCGACCGACTTGGGCATTAACAAGTACATGAAGATTCGGTCGTTGAATGAACTGAGATCCTAAATAAGAAGTAGCAGAGCTGCTTCTCTGGCCGCCACCGACAGTATTCTGCAGCCAGCCTTTACTCGATCAGCTTCTTGGAATGCATAATACGAACAAAATGGAGGAACACACCAATTCCTAAGGGATTACCAGAACTATAATCGAGGTTGAACTTGAATTGACCACCGAGTTGATGGGTTGCGTTGATTATTCGGCCATCAATAGGTGTCGGGAAGCCTGCTAGGCTCACAGAATTGACTCCATTAAAGCTGTGGACAGAGGGATCAAATTGTCCAGTTGTGTTATGGTTATCGGCAGGAGCCACCCATCTCTCGTTCTTATCGAAGTACTTCTTTAGATTCTTCCATGACCAGTCCGGATCTTTGGTGATATTGGCCCAGTGATCATATTGGTCACTGGATCCCCTAGTATACATCATAAAGTCTGAAAACAGAGTTGCAGAGTTGACAATAGTAAACATCGGTGGTTTCAAAATAATACGTACTGATGGAGCTGGTTCCGCCTAGTATATGCCCTCGAGGGAAAGCTACAGAACGGCCGCCGAGGGCAGCTTGCGGAACCGTTGTGTAGTTCCAATCGTATGCTGTATTCCACATGGTAGGAGCCAACCAAGGAACTTCCGATGAAAGTACATCTGAGTTTCTGTCACAAACGGTAACAAAAGTCTATCCGAAGGATCGATTATTGACTTAGGACTTACGAAGGACCGGCTTCTAGAACCAGTACGTTAAAGTCTGGGTTTTCTGTCAAACGATTGGCAACGACATTTCCCGCCGTACCACCTTGAGTGAATCTGTATGAAAAGATAACCAAGCAAGAAAGAATGACCTGACGTACCTCCCACGACAATGAAGTCATAATTTACATGCTGGACTTGTTCAAAACTATCGAACACTTTTGCATTATTGGCTTGTACGCACGCAAGCAAAGCCACAATGAACGATATTCGATAGCACGGCATGAAGGCTATGATGGAAATGGTATGTTTAGCATTTTTCCACCAACACAAACCTTCAAATACTGGCACCGATCTCCACATCTTCAAGGCACATTCCGACGTAGTTACATGTTTGTAATACACTCTGGTTAGCACAAGTGAAGAAGTTTCGGTTGTCAGCAAAACAGTCGGAGTTTCGAAACTCATGACAGAAAAGTAGCCAGTTTGCGCCATTGAGTTGTCATTCTGCAGACACAGTGTCAAAATGGACGCGGGACTACCAGGCAAGCAGGCATATTCTTGGCAACCGGGACATAATCACCGAACAGACTCTGGTTAGACAGATCTCTATCGTTACGATGAAACTTGGAATCAGATTGATTGAGACATTCCTCCCCGGGGGGTGAGTAAAAGGGTATGTATGGCATTGTCGATGTCGGGAGTCATGAATCCATATTGGGATGAGTAGCAGGACAGAGAGAGGACATCCGAAAGAGTGGCAGTTCGTGCTTTTTGGCCAGGTCTCATTATTTGTCGTGTTGATCCAACAAACATGAGCGCACCAATGCAAGACTGGTGACGCTTGAGTGTGAAGACAACTTGATGCCAAAAATGATTGATGATGGGCTTCCCATCAGACATTACTTCGTATCCTGCAGTGTCTTGTGTGAAAGACAAATTGATGCCAAAAATGATCGATGATGGGCCTCCCATCAGACATTACTTCGTCTGATGCGCGCACGCGCGCTTGTCAATTCCAATTACTTGAATTATCTATTTTTCCTCTTACAGAGTTTTCCCCAAAAGGAACGAGCAAGGAGAAAGTCTGAGGTGATATATACGCACAACCTCTATCAACTCGCAGTAAGTAATCCTGAAGACGGAACCGACTAGGGGTTATAATTAAGATTCGAATTGTAATGCTCCAATCATAACTTATAAAATCAGTATTAAATTGAAACAGTCCACGCAAGTACCATGGGTCAGTTCACTCAGACTGATCACGTCTACCGACAACACTCGCGAAAAATACGCCTTGTAAAACCTTTACTTCAAAGTCAAGCTGTGCATCGCATCAATGTATGGGGCTCCGGGAACCGACCTGATTGATCAATGCAGACTCGATGCTATAGCGCTTTCGAAGCCTACATTACACGTTTATCACGTACAACCTCGACTTGAACTGTGATGAAACCATTCTGCCTACCTCTTTGGAAATCCAAAAATGAGATGGCAAATGGAAAGCCTTAGTCTATTGTGGTTGACAGATTTCCTTGAAAGAAAGTCACGGGACATTTATTATGCCTACAAAGAACTTGAAGTGCGAGTTCAAGTATTCGTAAGATGAAGCTATAGACACGGCTGGATTCGTTTAAGAATTGGCTATACGGTGGATAGGAACAAAGCAACCATAACGACCCAGCTCGGCTCGAACGCAGTCGCGATATATTGACAAACTGTCATTCAATTCACTTGATGTCATCCGCTAGAGCTCAGATGGTCTCTACGATGCGTACCCTCGGTAAATCAGGAGAGGCAGAAAATCAAGAAACGTGTATCACGCTCCATCGCAAAGAAGTTTAGCATTTCCAGGGGTGGCGATGTAACGACCTTTTCCCATCCAGGACAATGACAACTATGGACACTCATGTCGGATTCCGAGTCCCAACAAGATTCAGGATCCCAGATTCCAAAGACTGGAAGAGAATCTTTGCATAAGCAATTTATGCTGCCACACCAAATCAACACGCTATAGCGGGCTTGATGATATGCCTTTCAATGATTTTGTACGCTGAACAGAGAGGGAAAGTGTTCTATCATCTGTCGTCCTAACGACGATGTACCTGGCACTGTGCCCCAACTTCCAGCATCACGATAGAGGGTGCCATGTGATGCCATCCTTTCATCCTTTTCATCGCGGGCGCTCGGACTGAAGCCGATGAAACGGTAGTGTTATCGCAACGATGTGATCTGGTAAAGGATGAAACATGAGAGTTTGATCTGTTAGCGATGACTGATGTATTGTATCAACGTCGAAGTCAAATGAACATTGCGTTTTGATCATCATTCTGGTTTCATAAATCAGAGACTGGGTTAACTCGCACCTCTAGGCCAAGTGTGCATCTTCAGACCCCGGCGGATGATTTCGCTCTCTGATCGTCCGTGAACGTGCGGCTTCTTCTCTAACGAGTTCTCCCTCTTTCCTCCATTGACATTTTTCATACGCATCCCACTCTTCCTTTGCATCTATCCATCTCTCTTGAACATCGCGGACGTCACTTCTCTCACCCTTCGGAGGTCCTGCAGCACTCATGAACAATGCATACGTATTGGGTCGCGAGACGGGAGGTGCGTTGGTCTCGTCAATAGTCCCCGGAGGTGCAGATGATCCGGCAGGAGGAATGAAGACATATCCCATTGCACGGTCTATAACCCTTGTCAGGTGAATCATCGAATTCTTGTCCTCTACCGCCAGCGTCTCGAATCCAACGAGACTGTAGTCCTCAACCAACGATATCATCGCCATGTTCAGAGAGGCAAAGCGGGGAGGTAAAGAGGCTGAAAGGGAATTCTCAAGGTATGACAAGTCTTGGACTTCGGTGTAGAACTCTAGATTGAAGTCTACGTACGCACCCGTCAGAACAGTTGATGAGAGCTGAGAAAGCTTCCAATACCCAGATCGCCGTATTGGGATATCAGGTCCACCTTTGAAAGGACATTGATATGAGGTAGCTCCAGATGTAACATGGTTCTCAAGGACAACAGTAAGACAGAAATATATTTGGGTGCGTCTGTGATGTAGTGTGCATCGCACAGATGAACCGCAGCGAGCTGGACAAATGAGTCAAGTGTTCTAAGACCATTGATATAGAATAATACGTACTCGGAAGCCGATCTTCGTCAGCTTCTCAACGAGTCCTTTAAGACTCTCGTGATTTGTGCTAAGTTCAACTTGCCCTGGAATATCAAAAAGCACATAAGCTTCCTCCCCCAGTTCCTTCAAACGTTCCTCGAGCCAGTCAAAGTTAGCTTCCAGATATTCTATACAATATAGCATTCCACCATTTGGCCCAAGACCGTGCTCTTCCATAACATCTTTAAGTGTTATTAATGAAGAGATATCGATCGCACAAGGATAAGATATTGTGTCATTTGCTGGATCCAGATTCACCACCGAAATTGGACGGCCAAGAGCGGTAAAAAGTTGATGTTTTCCGTAGCAATATGTCGACTTGCCGCTGCCAGGTGAACCACAGACAATCTCTCCAAAAGGCATGGTGATGGTCACAACAAAAGAAAATAATTGTCATTGACCGACCGTGGGAGAACATCCATATATCCGAGTCTTTTCCACTACAAACACGATGAAGGCTATTCAACGGGCCTGTAGAATTCGGGAGTACAATCTCTGAACATGTTCTATGAGTATGATCATCTGGATTCTGATGATGTATGTGGCTTTCTCTCTATTTCTGTGATTAAGGTCATCATATCAAATGGTGAAGTTGGACGCGGTCCTCGAAGTTTCTCGCGAAGAATACGACATGACAATTCCTCGCACTGAATCTCAAGCGGAGCCGGTCTTTAATTCCGTCCGAAAGCAACACCTGAAGGAGACCATCGCTCAACTCGACGCGCAGATCGCTAACTATGAAGACGAGGTCAAACAGCTACAGGCCTTGGTCAAGGCTCGAATTGAGGAACGCAATCAAGCTCTAAAAGAGCTGGAAGCGATGCATCCTTCTCGTGCCGGGAGGAGCAATGGTATTGATTATACGGGGAAAGGGTTCGAGTGGACAAAGGGTTTGAAGGCCAAGATGGTGGATGTGTTCGGGATAGCGAATTTTCGCCTCTGTCAGGAAGGGTGAGTCTTCATACGGTATCTCAGTGCGCGCAAATTGTCGATTAGAACCTTAGAGTATGTAACGCGAATATGGACGAACGCGATATTGTTTGTGTCATGCCAACAGGTTCCACTTACCATCTCAGTGTATAATCAAATTCTCTAAGCTACTTATTTCGATAGGCGGCGGGAAGTCTCTGACTTATCAGCTACCTGCGCTCCTTCAGCCGGGCTGTACCATTGTCATTTCACCATTAATATCATTAATTACAGATCAGATCTTGCATCTGCAGGAGTTAGGTGGTGAGTGAAACCGACTTTTTTCTGAAACCTTATCACATCAACATATCATACATAGTTCAAGCGGTTAAAATTACAAGCACAACCTCGGGGCAGGAGTCTTCTGAAATCACGCGGCGATTAATCGCTCTCGCAAATCGAACGGTTCCATCAAGAGACGAGATTAAGCTTTGTTATGTCACGGTAGGTTCTTCCTAATAGATTGTGGCTGAAATTGACCCGTGCTTTTTTCAGCCTGAAAAGATTGCCAAAAGCAAGACATTCGTTAGCCTTCTCCAGAAACTTAATGCGGCGCAACAGCTAGGTAAGCAACACGGTCTGCGATTTTGAGATAAGGCCCGCTTCTAATCTGCTTCTGCACAGCTAGGTTTGTAATTGACGAGGCTCATTGCGTTTCGCAGCTTGGACACGACTTCAGGTCAGTATCCACTGAACATTGGAACTTATATTCACACATGGACAGACCGGATTACGCAAATCTCCACACGCTGCGGAAACTCTTTCCTCGAGTCCCTATCATGGCACTGTCTGCGACTTGTCCTCCACAAGTCCTTGATAATCTAATTTCGACATTAGGGCTGGGTAATGTTGTCGAAGGAAGTAGTAGGTGATCTAGTTTATCATCCATATTCTACATCTAAAAGCAGCGCTTTATAGATGCTCCTCCAAGAGGTACGGTATACTTCACAGCACCCCTCTACCGGAAGAATCTCCACTATTCTGTCATTCCGAAACCAGCGAAAAGTAACGACGTGTTACAAGCAATGACTACATATATTCTCGATCATCACGCTGATGACAGCGGGATTATTTATTGCTTGAGTAAAAAGGTGACATCCTACTGCTTTTTTGTTTTTCAGTTTTAGACCATGCTGAAGTACACCTCCCGATTTGATAGGACGCAGAAAC
Organism: Termitomyces sp. MG145; assembly: GCA_003313055.1. Taxonomy (NCBI): domain Eukaryota; kingdom Fungi; phylum Basidiomycota; class Agaricomycetes; order Agaricales; family Lyophyllaceae; genus Termitomyces; species Termitomyces sp. MG145. Next base: position 22,338 of record QGOB01001999.1, read on the forward strand.
AGTTGCGCAAGGTCTACGAGAACTCAGCCAAGGAAAGATCAAAACAGGTGTCTATCACGCTGACAGACATAATAGTGACAAAGAGAAACTTCATCTTGCTTGGCGGGACGGAATCATCAAAGTAGTGTGTGCTACCATAGGCGAGCTCGACATCTTTTTAGTTTTCTACACTCGTTTGACTCCAAATTCAGCATTTGGTCTGGGTATCGACAAGGGCGATGTTCGGTTTGTGTTGCATCACTCGGTTCGTTCGCCCTCTGGCATAATCCGTATATCATCACTCATGTTTGACACCGCAATCTTCCAGATATCGGTACGCCTTCATGTCGTTTTAATGTTACAAATCTCAGTTATCAGTCAACTTCTAGAAATCGTTGGAAGGCTTTTACCAAGAGTCAGGTCGCGCAGGTCGTGATGGGAAGGACTCAGATTGTGTTTTATATTATCGCCCCCAGGATGGGACAACCTTGAGTTCAATGGTCGCTGAAGAGCGGGAAGGTGCCAAGAAATGTAAGCTTTTGATAGCCCTTGGATCCCATGACTCAAATTTGTACGACTATCACTTAGTACATGCTATGCTGAAGTTTGCGCAGAATCTGGAAGAATGCAGGAAGACGCAATTTGCGAAGTAAGCTATCCGTTTCATCTCGTCCGCCGTCTTTTCACAAGCACATCCGCAGATACTTCTCTCTTGCATCACAAGTTGCCATATCCGCATGGACAACTGCCGAATCTAATGCATTGTCCCGGTGTGGCCATTGCGATAATTGCAAACGTTCTTCAGATGAAATCGTCCGCAAAGAAGTAACATTGCAAGCGTGGCAATTGGTCAAGATCACCAAGGCTCTGAACGATAGCGGCGCGAACGTAACCCTCAATCAACTAGCGGCATTAGCTAGGGGGAACTCAGGAGGCGTATTCGAGATATCACGAGGGACAAGCGGAAAAGGGAAGATGAAGGAAAAACAAAAGCTAGATTTAGAAGAAGTGGCTGGTGGGGAGGTCGATCTGACTAAGGATGTATGATCATTCTACCATAACAGATCAGGATCCTTCTACTCACAAAACTTCGCAGGAAATCGAACATCTTCTGGTCGATCTGCTCCTCATGGAGCACTTGGAAGAAAAATACGTGAAAACTAAATACTCAATGAACGTCTATATCAAATGTGGACCCCGTGCCCGTAGCTTCCTTCAATATTCACAGCAGAACCTGGCAAATGCGCGTAGTCTCAAGGTCGAGTGTCTCTTCCGGAGAAAAACGAGAAAATCGAAAGGGAATGGGTCAAAGGCACCCTCGGGTTCCAAAGCAACGGGTAAACGGACACGGAATACAACTGATTCGGAAGATGATGAAAGAGAGAATATCGATACCAATCTTGATGACGATGATGATGATGACGGCGACGGAGAAGTTGTCACCGAGGCTGCAACTGAACGTTCTTTTCCGGACCCACCCAACACACATCGTTCTTTCGTACTTACACTGCCGGATACCGACGAGGATGAGGATACTGAGGATGACGAGTGGTCTGTTTCTTTCCGGAAGAAGGGCCCGCCTCCAAGGAAGAAGCCCAGGAACTCGACAACTAACAACATCAATGCGAAGATAATTAAGGAAAATGATCGCGAAGTTTTGGTCTTGTCGGACTAGTTTACAGGGTGGAAGCATATTCGAAGTGATACATACTAGTATGAGGTAGCCGAAACAACATAGCATGTGGTCTTAAATAACGAGCGACGAATAAATCAAGCTCCATGGCATCAATTAAATACTTGAGGGTAAACTTGAATATGAATGTTCAGCTTCCTTGCTGAACGGGGGTTGGTTGGGGCCGACTTGTCTTCAAAGCGGACTTGAGAGGTGGTTTGGGAACAAGTCGGTGCACCATATCAATGCGGACCCCCTGCTCATTCATCCAGCCCTCTCCATGTTCGGGATAACCGTCAAGGTCTGGTGGGTACTCCTGTCCCGATGTCGGGGGTTTATACGCACCATCATTGGTCCATAACTGATCCCTATAATAAAGTAAGCCAGTGATGTGTTGTCAAAAGAACTATTGGATTACCCTCTACGGTTGAACCAGCCCTTCCGCCGTTGATGAGCAAAGATGGGAGAAGGACAGATAAGATTTTCATTCCACCTCACAGTGCGAAAGAGTGTGAGAGACGTTCGGTCTGGAACGTTTGACTCGCCATCGGAGTAACGACGCTGGGATTGAGGTTCTGTCGTCCTCGGAGCCTCCTCAGTCACACTATCAGTTCCAGTGGGGGGTACATTGGCACTCGAGGAGGATACATAAGCGGGCCCGTACGTTGAGTGGCTGGCGACAGAGCTGTCACCATCTGAGTACCTTCGTTGGGGTTCACGAAGGGGAGCAGGGAAGGGTGTCTGTGAGCGATCAGGAACAGCACCGGTATGCGCGGGTGTTTCAGGGCGGGTCCTTGCCGAAGAGGATGGCGCAACATTTGTGGTAAGCCCCCGCTGTGAGAACGTATTCGAAACAGGGGCAGGGACAGCTTGTCGTTCGCTTATCCGGGAGTAAGGATCACCTATGGCACGCTCTGTCTCAAGACGCGGACCGTGCGGGAAATTGTTGTCCCGATCTTGCTGAGGCCGACCTTGTGCCTGGTTCGGAGGGGTATTTAACGCGGTGTTTGATGGTCTAGCAGGAGGACCATCAGGAGAAGCTGCAAGCGAATCTCGCCGTGTCCTTGGAGGAGACGTGTTTGTTCCACGAGTGGAGGCGGAGCTCACAAGATTTGAGGCTCTTTCGCTAGACGAAGGTGCAACTGTGTAAGCACGAGAGTGAGGAACTGGTTGGTGTGAGGAATGATAACTGTACGCCTGCCCTGTAGATGCTCGCTGATCTGAGGTGTGAGAAATTGAGGAGCCCGGAGTTCGAGTGGTCATGGACGCCATGTACCGAGAATTGGTATCGGGGGCAGTGTCGCGGATTGACTGGGCGGTCGCGGTGGAATAGTGAGTAGACGAAGTACTATACACCTGATGAGGTGTTGTCCTGAGGGTGGTTGTTCCCTGAATGACGGGTGCTTCAGCTCTGTAGGGGGCATAAGAAGCTTGTCGATCCACGGGACCCTTTCGTGATTCATCTGCGGAAGACGCAGATCTGCTCGTACCTGCGCCACCTCCTTCATGATGTACCTGCGATGCACTGATCGTCGGGGATACACGAGACACGGAGGCCTTGCGTTCCCTTACTACGGAGTAAGAACCATTTTGTTCATGACGTTCTTGATTTGTCTTTGGTTCAGGCGAAGCACCGAGGAGTGACCCAGGGGTCATGGTAAGTGAAGCCGGTACATACCGGCCGGCAGGTGGACCACTATTCTGCGACGGAGGGATTTGTGCGGCAGAGACTAATTGGTCCCCCGACAGAAGACGAGTGCTGCCGTTATTCTCCACGCTTTGGGGTCTTGTCATCTCCGAGGCGCCCCGGTACAAAGATTGAACGTGCGAGGTTGTGGCCTGTGCGTGGTACTGGTCAGGGCTACTGCGAAGCGGTACATTTGCGTGAAGTTGGTTTGTGGCGTCACGCACGCCTGTACCTGATGCCGCAGAATGTACAGCTGAGAGATGCATCGAGTCGCGAACGGAGGGATAGTGAGGTACAGCTCTAGACCCGGCAGCATTAAATTCTGCGTTAGCCTTTGCAATTGCATCCATCTCGCTGTCTTCGTCATCTGAGATGGGACTACGAAGGCCTGGCAAGCGGGCATTGTCACTGGCGTGTCCATCATGGTATGCGCTATTTCCGGTGTCTCGTTCTCCTGATCGTACAGTAGTCAGTGAGGTCTGGATAGGTGTAACAACAGATGGCCTGGCTGACGAAGAGCTAGAACTGGCGCTCGTCGCACGAGAAGCGAAGGGAGTATTCACAGTAGGCTGACTGTCATTCTGAGTTCGGAATATCCCTTTTATCGCAGTTTGTGCTTGTGCGAGGCCGGGGATATATAACGGAAAAGAGATCCTAGATGACGAAGGAACAGATGTAGGAGCAGTGGACGTTTGTAGATCGGTCAAGGATGCGTCCGGGGTGTTTGCGCCTCTTACGGTCGTAATGCTATCAGTCGACATAGCGGGCGAGAAAGCAGAATTGATGTAGTCTGGGGTCGTAGCGCCATCGTCTTCCGAATTAGAGCTGAGATCGGCTTTCGAAGAGAGGGATGCTTCGTAAATGAAGGTGTCATTGAAACCTTGATAAATAGAATAGCTAGGTGGTTTTGAACGTAGATTTGGATCATATGTTGAAAGTCGGGTGTCAGTAGACAATGCGGTGCCGGAACTCGCTGGAGGTCGCGAAGTCTTCTGTGGCTCACTGGGAGCCAACGCTGTTGGTTGGGCGCGGGGATACCAGACTTGATTACTACTGCGCTGGGGCGGCTCAGTCAACGGTACGGACTGGTAACCACGATTGAAATGAGAGGGAGCAGTCTCAGGGAAAGAATAAACAGATGGGCCTTTGAAAACGCGCACAGTGAAACCCTTTGGAACCTGCAAACCGCAAGTCTCTCGGATAAGTGACGCGAGGGTGAAGGCAACGGGATGCTTACCTTGCCATATCCCTGCTTTGAACTAGCCTGAGTCATAGTAGTGGAAGGATACATATTAAGATGCAGAAATATTCAGCATTGTGGTGAATCAGTGTAAGCATAGGCGTATATGTATTGAAGCTGTGAACACAATGCATACAACACGAGAAATGCTTGAGGTGATGCATGCGGCATATGGCAGAGCTGCACAGTATCAGTCTTCCGATGGGTTAGGCCGGAAGAGGCGATCGAGCGGGGGAAATTTCGAGTAAGGTCGAGAGCAATCGTTGCAATTCATTTCTTGCAAAGATCATCGCTCAGTGTGAGAGAAGCTCTGTGATGTCGTGATTTTGAAGATTAGAATACAAGCTAGACCGCATGCCAGGAAACTTGTGGTGCGCGTTTAAGTGGGCGTTTGACTTGGCCTGAGTGGTGTTTACGGCTGCGACGAGACGAAAATGATCGTGAGGTCGCAAAACGAGTTAGTTGGTAGGGTGAAAGATCCAATAGAGGGTTTGAGTGAGATCCTAATAGCAACATGCGCATGGGTCTCAGTGTTAATACAGACTATGCCATCACATTACTTTGGGGCCGTGTTCGCAAGAAACAAGCATCTCTCGGCGGATGAAAAGGATACTCTATTGCCGTAGGATTCAAAACTCCACATTACACGTTGACATCGTGCGGTATTACCTACGAGTTGTATTAGAAATATGGAAGGCCTGCTAAAATAGGATAAGATAACAAATATTCAATGTTATATGCCTAAATCTCACTTTTGCACTCGTAGTAAGGACACATCGAGCTCGTGAGATTAGACGCGTCTCTGTCCAACGGTCAGTTATGCTCGAAACCAGCCGGGTGCGCTTACGTAATAAGTGAATCCCACGGCAAAACTTGCCGTGAACAAGGTTGCTCCTTGACAAAGTTGTAGAAAAGCGCTGTGGAACTGCTAGAAAAAAGAAGTGGTTTATTAATCCCACCCGAGTTCCAAGACTCTGTGCAAATTCCTGCGGCATGCATGCTCTTCGTCAAGAAATTCTTCCTCCGAGTGGTGTGGAATTCGCTACGAGTTTAAGGTTGACACCCTCGACCCTTGAGGAGCTGCCTACTCCTCCAAACGCGACGACAAGACACGAGTTTGCTGCAAGAGCTTTGTGTAATGTGGTCATTGCCCGCTCCAGTATTCTCCGGATATTCGAAGTTCGCGAGGAACCAGTAGTTCCCCAGGTCGACGATGAGCGGGAGAGGAAGAAGGCACTGAAAGGGACGGAGGCAGTTGAGGGTGAAGTAGCGATGGATGAGCAGGGTGAAGGATTTGTCAATATAGCCAAGGTGATTAGTGTAATTTGTGTCAGCAAACACAGACTTGTCGTTCGTGTTTATACGGCGTGAGCGATGGCTGATTCAATTGTCAACAGTCCAGTGGTCAGAGCGCCGACGTTGCTGTACGAACGACCACCAAGTTCTATCTAGTGCGCGAACACCGACTTCATGGGATAGTGACTGGTATGGAAGGCGTTAAGATTATATCCACCCTCGAAGACAAGTTAGATAGGTTATTGGTTTCATTCAGAGATGCAAAAGTGCGTGAATCCAGAGTTACCGACCCAAACTTATCTGAACTTCTGTCCAGATTGCGCTTCTTGAGTGGTCTACTGCGGTTCACGACCTTATAACTGTTTCAATTCATACATACGAACGAGCGCCACAACTAGTAGGTCGTGCATTTCCATGGTGATGGATAATTTTTGAAAAAGTCGTCTAGATGTCATTGGACTCATCTCTGTTTCGCGCAGAACTTCGTGTTGACCCACATTCACGCTGTTCAGCATTGTCTTTGCCCAAAGATGCATTTGCAATTCTTCCTTTCTATCAAACACAGGCCGAACTTGATGTGATGGACCAGGACCAGACTCATACGAGGTATTCTCCAAGGACGTTTACGATCTTTTTTTACTGATTTTAATATAGAGATGTCCCATACGCCCCAAGCTTTATACTAGATCTACCCGTTGCTGTGGACCAAAATATTAGAAATATCATCGACTTTGTTTTTCTACCTGGTTTCAATAAACCCACGATCGCCGTTCTGTTCCAGACACAGCAGACATGGACAGGGTATGTATGCATCATAATTCCTTGACTAGACGTTCTTCTCTGAATTCTTTCCAGACGACTGAAGGAATACAAAGACACTACACGACTTGTTATTTTCACCCTAGATCTCGTTACTCAAACATATCCCATCATCACCTCTGCGCAAGGTCTACCATACGACTGCTTCGCCATCATGGCATGTCCGGCCTCCCTCGGTGGTGTCGTCATCCTCTCTGGCAACTCAATGATCTACCTCAACCAATCCTCCCGCCGTGTCATTCTGCCCGTCAATGGATGGCAAACACGCGTCAGCGACTTCCCCTTGCCTTCTTTAACGCCTGAGCAGCGAGACTGCAACATCCAGCTCGAAGGGTGCCGTGCCACGTTCGTCGATGACAGAACCCTCTTTATTATCCTCAAAGACGGAACCGTCTACCTCGTCGATATCGTCGTAGAAGGAATGGTTGTTACTGAAATGACCATGAGTTCCGCCCTCGCTCAGACGACAATACCAAGCGTAATGAGACGCATCACAGACACTCATGTATTTATTGGGAGTACTGTTGGCCCGTCTGTGCTCCTGAACGCCGCCCAAGTGGAGGAGGAGGTAGATGAGGATGATGAAATGAGCTCACCGACGGCTTTTGTTCAGATGCATATTGATTATGACGATGACGACGGCAAGTAATCCCTTCCTAGATTATTTTCCTTGTCCTCATGATATTTCAGATATCTACGGTGACTCCAAGGCCAAGGAGCCCGCTGCCAATGGCCATGCGAATGGAAAAACCACAAAGAAGACTCAAACAGTAATCAGGTTGTCCGAATGCGACTCGCTTCCGGCTTATGGTCCTATAGCTGATATGACTTTCTCGCTTGCTCGCAATGGGGTACGTGTTATCCTCGAGGTATTAGATAGCTCTTTCTGACATCCTCACACACAGGAACGCCATGTGCCCGAATTAGTCGCTGCAACTGGTTCCGGGCATCTGGGAGGTTTCACTGTTTTCCAAGTAAGTATCGATTTTTCTTCATGCCCCTTCCTTGTTCCGAGGACTTCGTCGCCAGCGTGACCTTCCGATACGTACGAAGCGCAAACTCCATGCAATTGGAGGAGCGCGTGGAATGTGGTCGCTGCCTATACGTCAGACCGTCAAGACCGGGGGTATATCCTACGAACACGCTGTGAATCCATACCATGTAGAGAATGACACACTTATCCTCAGTACCGACATAAACCCAAGTCCGGGCCTCTCGCGCGTGAGCTTTCCTTCGTCTCTCTGTAGTAAAACATCGTTCTAACATTGGCTTACCTCCCCAGATTGCTACGCGCGCAGCTAAAGCTGATGTATCGATCGCCACCCGTATTCAAGGCACCACAATCGGTGCTGCACCGTTTTTCCAGCGGACTGCGATTCTCCATGTTGTGACAAATGCTATTCGGGTTTTGGAACCAGGTATGTCGCATGTGTACTGGAGCTCGGCGATGTCGGACTCATTTCGTATCCTCGTCTTCTTCAGATGGCACGGAAAGACAGATTATCAAGGACATGGATGGAAACATGCCTCGTCCAAAGATCAGGGCGTGCAGCATCTCTGATCCTTTTGTGCTGATTGTACGAGAAGATGATTCTATCGGTCTTTTCATTGGTGAGACGGAACGAGGAAAGATAAGGCGCAAGGATATGTCTCCCATGGGTGACAAGGTCTGTAAATGATATCTCTGCATCTTCGTTACTCAGTCTCATGCTCGATATGTCAGTCGTCTCGCTATCTTACCGGCTGTTTCTATGTTGACTCTACGGGACTGTTTGAAAAAAACTTGAAGAGTAGTCTCGTACTGGACGGTGCTACTACGACACTGCAAGCAGCTGTCAATCCCGGTAGCAGCGGGCAGTCCCTACTACTGGTTCGTCCCCAGGGTATCTTGGAGGTGAGTCCTACTTTGATATGTTGATATACCATAGTGACCAACCACCGTCAGATTTGGAATCTCCCCAAGTTGGCGTTGGTCTTCTCAACGTCGATGATATCCTCGTTACAAAACGTCCTAACCGACTCTCACGATTCTCCTGCTCTATCGCTTCCTCAAGATCCACCCCGAAAACCGCAGGATCTAGATATTGAACAGATCCTGCTCGCTCCAATCGGTCAATCGGCACCTCGGCCGCACCTCTTCGTATGTCTATGTGTCTTTATTTCCTTGTTCCTGGGCCAACACGCTCCTTCAGGTCTTCTTACGATCTGGTCAGCTGACCATATACGAAGCTCATGCCGGCGGCCAAGGATCCGATACTCCTGCCACAGTCCGGGCATCAAGCCTCGACATCAAGTTTGTCAAAGTTCTTTCGAAGGCGTTTGAGATACAACGCCCCGAGGAGGGGGAGAAAAGTATACTTGCAGAGCAAAAACGCGTTCTACGCATGTTCGTCCCGTTCGTCACAGCACCTGCGCCAGGAACAACGTATTCGGGGGTATTCTTCACTGGCGATCGACCAAGCTGGATTCTCTCGACGGACAAATGTGGATTACAGCTCTATCCATCAGGCCATAACGTCGTGCATGCGTTCACCCCGTGTTCACTCTGGGACTCAAAAGGTGATTTCCTGCTCTACTCCGAAGAGGTGCGTGGTTCCGATGCATTGCCAAGTGTGTCTGTCTCTCTGATCCGGGGATGCGTCAGGGTCCAAGTCTGCTCGAGTGGATACCCGAGTTTGATCTCAACGGGCCCCTTCCATCCCGAACCATCCCACGTGGGCGGTCGTACTCGAACCTCATTTTCGACGCCTCCACTCATTTGATCGTCGCCGCATCATCCCTTCAAGCCCGATTTGCTTCATTTGACGAAGATGGAAATAAGGTTTGGGAACCAGAATGTAAGCGATCGAACTGCATTCACTTCACAGAGAAGTTAAAATGTTGTTTCGGCTATTTCGCAGCCCCTAATATCTCGGATCCTCTATGTGACTGTTCAACGCTAGAGCTTATATCGCCCGACCTTTGGGTAACGATGGATGGGTAGGTTAAATCTTCTAGGAACTTGCCGGACGATCCAGACTCAAAGACTACACTGATGCTCGCTGTAGATTCGAGTTTGCCACTAATGAATTCATCAATGACATGACAGTTGTGGCCCTTGAAACTGCGGGCACAGAGACTGGGACTAAGGAGTTCATTGCAGTGGGAACTAGCATCAACCGTGGGGAAGATCTAGCAGTGAAGGGTGCTGTGAGTCTGTTCCCCTTACCCCACCATGACGGCTGCCAGTCTCATACATGGCACCATGCCCCAGACGTATATCTTTGAAATTGCAGAGGTCGTTCCTGACCCTGCATTTTCATCCAAGCGGTGGTACAAGTTGCGCCTGCGGTGCAGGGATGATGCCAAGGGTCCAGTCACGGCTGTCTGCGGTTTCAGTGGCTACCTCGTCTCTTCAATGGGACAAAAGGTTAGCTGTGATCGATAGGTCATTTGACAGCACCCTCACCAAGACCCCCAGGTTTTCGTTCGTGCATTTGACTCCGATGAGCGCCTCGTTGGAGTGGCTTTCCTCGACGTTGGAGTTTATGTGACGTCCCTTCGGACGCTGAAAAATCTGTTGTTGGTGGGCGATGCAGTTAAAAGTGTCTCCTTCATTGCATTCCAGGTCACCTATTACATTCCTGGATGAGGTATCCTGTGCTGATTTCGCCTCAGGAGGATCCATACAAACTTGCCCTCCTCGGAAAAGACATCAACAGAGTTTGCGTCACCAATGCCGATTTCTTCTTTGCTGATAGTCAACTATCAATATTGACTGGCGATGAAGAAGGTATCATTCGAATGTACGACTATAATCCTCACGGTAAGGTCATCTGCCTCGCATTCTTGTCCCATCTCCTGAGTACGACCGTCCAGATCCTGAATCAAAGGACGGACGTCATTTACTCTTGCGGACGGAGTTCAACAGTCAATCCGAGTATCGTGCTTCGATACTTGTTGCTCAAAGAATGGGTGATGATCCTATGATCCCTCAGGCCAAACTCATAACAGGTTTATTCTATCTCACTACTATCTGAATTGGATTTAATTCTGAGTGTTGAAGGGTCCACTGACGGCACTTTGGCCTCCTTGACTCCCGTTGAAGAACATGTGTTCAAACGACTACAACTGCTTCAAGGCCAGCTAACGCGGAATGTTCAACATGTGGCAGGTCTAAACCCCAAAGCCTTCCGGTACGTTGCTTTGACCCCGAAAACTTGACTTGTTGCTCAAATGATGTATTCTAGAATCGTCCGAAATGACTACGTATCCAAACCACTATCGAAAGGGATCCTGGATGGTAATCTACTGGGACACTTTGAAGTCCTGCCAATCACTCGCCAGGTCGATGTTACGAGGGAAATCGGGACTGAACGTACGTCCGTCTTGAAGGATTGGATAGGAGTCAATAGCCCATGGTAGCTTTTCCGCTTTCTATCGTTACGCGTTAGATTTGCTCTTTGTTTGTGTATTAAACTAATCTGCAATGCGATTCCGTTCTCCTTTGTGTATCCGCAGCCATCGATGCATTGAGACGGCAAGATGGACAAAAACTGCCGATTTCATCGACTTCAGGAATGGACTTTCAAGCTCTCCGATTCTGAAAATACAACGGCTGAGGGAGCAGAAGAAAGCAAGGAACTGTCCACTCATTCACTAGAATATGTACGTGTGGTAACAAAGTCAAAGTCTAGTTTATATACCGCTTCAATAATGCTTCTTCATCCACTCATCTTGTAGCAGCTGCTTCGGCGTCTGTCTGTTCTTTGGATCCCACTGCAACATCTTGCTCATGAATCGTAGGAACAAGTCTCTTTCTTCGGCATCTAAAGCCCAATCCTTCAGTGTCGTCTCCATGTCATCTAAGGAATTGGGTGGCGGAACCTCAATTCCAGCAATAAATTCACCTGAGATGCAGTGTTGTCAGAAACAGCCAAAGATGGTGTACAAGTTACACTTGCCCTCTGGAGAGAAGAACTTGGATGCCAGCGAGCCTCGTGCAAGGAACTCAGGTGGAGGAGGTCCCATGAGGGAAATCATTTCGGCTAAATGGGCACGGAAGCGGTAGGTTCGATGTTCTTTATCAGTTGCATGAAATAGGTGGGTGGCCTCGAAAAGATCCCAAATCTTGAAAAGGATTGATCAGTTGATCGGAAGTTGCTATTGGGTAGTTTGCTCACCAAACAGGCAATACTCCAGATATCGACCTCATAACTCCAGGGGACCTCGAGAATGACCTCTGGGGACCGATATAGATCTGGTTGTGCGACAGTATCATGCTTCTGTCCACCCCATACTGCGTGGCCAAAGTCACAGAGGACGGGAAAGCATTCGGCTTTGTCAGGGTAACCGATTGCATGGGATAGGTAGATGAATCGTCCGTTGATCTCTTTACGGGGTGGGGGATCCTCTATCTCAGCCTGTTCGAAAATTTCGAAAGCAGTAGGGTCTGAGACGGTAAACATTATATTACTAGGGCTGATGTCTGTGTGGTCAAGGTATGATGAGTCTGTTGTATCAGGTATAATGTAGCGATTCCCTAACCTGTGTGGATAACCTGGCACTCTTTGGCATAATCAAGAGCCAGGAAGAGCTTATTAAGGACGTAGGCAAGGATAGGAGGGACTAAACGGTCAACATCTGGATCAAGTCTTATAAACTCTGCTATGTTTCCCCAGAGTGGTGGATGAACAAAACACTGATGTTCGCCATCAGGTCCGGTGATAACGAATTCGTCGAGCAAAGCGCGTATGGCGTGTCTACCTGGATGGTCCTTGGGGCCGTCTTTCAAGCGCCGATAGGCAGCTAATTCCTGCGTGTTATATGACTCCGAGATGGACGAAATTATACAGATCTTCAAACAGACGTGGCGACATTCCTTCAAGTCTCGAGCAAGCCAGACAGTCGATGTCCTGCCAAAGCCAAGCTTTCCAACGACCTGATATTGGGAAGCAATTACTTCTCCGATACGCACGGGGTAATACCACTCGGCTTGGTACCCGGGAAGGTTTTCTTCTTCGACAAGCTCACTCTCGCTGATTCTATCGTAGTTGGGGTTGGAGAAATCCTTGACTGTCCAACGAGGCCGGCGTTGAAACAAGGTATCAGAAATGAGATGGTAAAGGAAGGAAAATGGCTTCCAACTTGAAGCTGATCGGAAGAGTTTGCCTCCAAGGGATCTGAGGAGTCGTAGAAGTCGGCTCGTGAGCATTTTGTTACAATAAAGAAGCGTCGATCAGTTTCTTTTTATACGTCCTAGTTGTGTTGATACAATTGTGACCAAAACTGAACAAAAGGAAATCTCATGCCTTCCTTATCGGGGATGGTACTTTTGTTTTCGTCTTCGGCTGGACACACATGATCTTGTAGGTCAACATTTACCGATGCATCTTTAGTATCTGTACCCTTTTGTCTCTTGAGCGATAATAGCCTTTCGAGACGGCCTTTTATTATTCCTCTGGCATCCATTATTCAATCACTCCACTGAGGATCGATTGTGAAAGAACTTAAAACTGACGCACACATAAGTGTTTGCTTAACAGAGAGGCGGGAACTTTGAGTAACTAACTGGATTTAATTTCTCAGCATGAACTTCCTTCTATGAGCCTCCAGCGTAAATTACGAAATGTTCAAAACGACAATAAAAGCCTGTGGCGTACCAATCCTCCCTTGCGTACGGTTGGACTCTTACGTTATTCATGGATATTCCTTGTCTACGCTAACAAAAAGAGATATCTTATTCTACATAAATCTCGTGAACAATTATAGAACATAAATAAATTGGGTACAGAATACTACCACAGGTTACAAAGCATCGAAAAATATCCCATACCAACAGGAACGCCGACTCTACCCAGCTATAGTCAATTGAAACTCTAATCAATGTCAGATTCTTGCTCTCTATCTACGAACTCACTTTCTGCTCAGACCGATTGCGTTGAAGCAAAACTACCCGCTGGATGGATTTTAGCAAAGGACGGCTACTTGCGTAACGGAGCTGTAAAGGTAGATATCTTTTTCTAAGTTGAAATCGAATGATAAGAACTTGACCGTTGCAAACAGAAAGTTGGCAGGATTCGTTATTATGAGATCCTGTAAGATGATTCACTCATCAACCATTACCCTCGCAAGCCTGCACTGATTTATCAGTTACCGACCCGATAAGGGTCCCAGCCCAGTTCATAAATCCGCGTACAACCCTGAAGACACGGAGTGGATAATCAGCATTCTCATCACGCTAATGGTCGGAAAACCTCGAATTCACCATGTATATGAAAATGGTGTCGGAACGATGTCGAAATACGACAAGAAAGAGTAGTGCTGATTTATGATTTGTAGAATCAATGTCAATGGCATTGTACATTGGTCAATTTTGAGCAAGCGCGATGTTCTCAATGACGAGGTTAAGATTTGAGAGAGATCAAATCCATACTTTACAAATCAGGAAGCTGCGATCCTTCGATCACGACTACCTTATGCAATTCAAGCTTGATGACGCAACTTTTGCTTCGATATCTATATATCCGACGGCCACTTTCTTTTCTATGACATCGCTCTTGTTCTGATACTAATACTCGTACGTATGAAACAGCTCTTCTGCTACCAGAGTATAGCGAGGGTCCTTTCTGCTTTCCTATATGACTCAGTGGAGCACGCCTTATTTAAGCCAAGCGGTGGCAATTTGAATTTTTCCATCTTACGTACTCAGTAGGCAATACAGCCCTGTGATGGAATCGCGCCGCACTGGTTGTTGCTAAAGTGTTATTGTGCTGAGTCACATTTCCGTTTGTAAGGATATGAGTATGTATTGCTTATGCTACAAATGATAAAGACACATAGACTTGACAATCATCGGAATTCTCATTTCCGGCGCTATCACATGTAATTTGTACTATGCTGTTTGTAGACCAGTGATTGTGACTTTTGTAGAGACAACCACTGCTAGCGGCATTGTCAGTATATCAATCTTGAGGCATATGTGAGGGTCCGACGGTTGTGTGGAGTATGTAATCATTTTGAGAAGAAAGGAAATCTCCCATCACTAAGTCTAATTAACAACCGATGCTAGACTGGTGAGAGTAGGCGTAAGGACATTAAGGATATGGGTTTTTGCAACTCCAAAGCAGTATGTCCACTGGTCAATGCCTCCAGATTGTATGATTGGTATCAGTGCTCGCACGCAAACTGTAATGATACCTCTATATTACGGGCCTATCACGTGACTTGCTAATCTATAGACAGTTCTCCTTAGTTCTATTCATTTCGTTATTCAGGTGTATAGTTGTCAGGAGTTGAGGGTGCGCTCTTGCAGCGTTGGCGTGGGAAGATTCTTGTCGCAGCCATGTCGACGTGTCACGTAGTAGTTTTGTCTTCTTTACCCCCGAAGACATGCCTATTCATGCCCCACACTACTGAGTCTAACCACCAGTCATAACAGGACTACTGGCACCTCCAACGAGGTTTTGACAATATTAACCTTCACAATTGTGCTCTAAATAAAATATATTTCATTATTCAGCCTCCAACGTGCTGCTTTGCATAACACAGTTAAGGCCTTACACTCAAATAGAACTCCACAATTTCTTCCTGGATGCCTCTGCATGGTTGTTCCGGAGACATGGTCAGCCCCAATACAGAAGAATGCATTGTTTGGGAGGTGTTTGAGATTCTTTGGGCCGAACTGTCGATGTGGCTGCAAGTTGGCCAGACCAGACACAGGGAAACACATTGCCAGGAGGGTGTTCGAGGCCCTGCAGACCAAGCTGGATGCGCAGCTGCAGGCAGGCCACGTGCCATGTGTCGAACGGGGTGGTCAAGATAAATGGCAGGTTCCTGGCAGTGATAGAGGGAAGAGGAGAGGGAGTCAAGAACACTATTGTTAGGTCACCACAGTCATTCTCAGCCCTGGAACTGCCTGTTACCTTGCAGATTGATGGCAGGGTGGCCTCCCCCTGTATTATTGACATGTGCACAATGGTTGACTCTAAGGCAAGCTGTTGCTTCATCAACCTGCAGTTTGTGACAGAGCAAGCCATCCTGATGGTTCACAAGAGGGAACTGATGTGCCTATGCACAATTGACAACTTGGAGATTTGGTCTGGCTGATTTTTGAGGAGTTGCACTTGCATGTGGTCCTGAGAGACCATGCTGAGACACTGGTGTTTGATGTTGCGGACATTGGCGATGACAACCTGATCCTAGGAGTGGATTGGCTGCAGCGACACAACCCAGATATTGACTGGGAGCATTTGATGGTGCAGTTCCAGTCACTATGCTGTTGGGAGAAGTGCCTGCCAATGGCAACTGCAGCAGGTCAAGGGTTAAGCCCACAACCTCAAGAACAGTGGTGGGGGTGTGCAGTGTGGGCCTGGGCATGCAGGTCAACTGGGGTACCACTGACATGGCAGAGGCCAATCCTGCCAGATCATGTGGAGAAACCATGCTGGTCTAAAGCACAAGCAGACAAGATGGGCCCAACATCAGAGAGGTCTGGATGGAATGGCAGTGAGGGCAGCAAGAGCATGCATTGATGAGGCTATCTGGTGTGCAGAGGAGGGTGCATTCTTGGAGCAGTGGTAGGATCTGGAGTCAATGTGGTTGGGCTGCAGCTGCAGGAGGTGCATGGTGCAGCAGGGAGGAGTTTTGCACAGATGCTGGCTGAGCAGGTGGCAGGGCCAATGGACAAGAGGACAGTGGAGGAGATGGTGTCAACTGAGTTCCATGAGTTGGACATTTTCAGCACAGTCAGTTCTGAAGGCCAATGAACAATTGAAGAAGATACACATGATGCAGGCCAAGCTGAGGGCATTGTTGGAGCTGGTGGGGGAGTGCATGAAACACTTCTACAATGCATGGATGGATGAGGCCCCAGACTACATTGTAAGTGACCATGTGTTCCTGGAGTGAGCAGTTCGGCCCATCCCAAATAGTGCAGAAAGTGTCGAACTCTGCCTACTGACTCACACTCCCTGATGAATGGGTCATCCATAATGTCTTTCATGTCTCTTGCCTGATTCCCACATATAAGGCCACCATCCTGGGTTGATAGCAGGAGCTGCCACTGCTCATCTAGGTGGAAAGTGGCAAGGAGGTTGAGATTGAGTGCATCTTGCACAAGAGGCAGACAAGGAGTGGGGTATTGGAGTTTTTAGTCAGGTGGTGGGGCTATGATGAGAGTGAGGATGAGTGGCTAGGTCTGACAGCTGTGTGGAGTATGTAGCAATTTTGTAAAGAAAGGAAATCTCCCATCACAAAGTCTAACCAACAACCAATGCTAGATTGGTGAGAGTAGCTATAAGGACAGTAAAGATAGTGGTTGGGCAGGAGCTTATTGCAAAGCCAAAGCAATATATTCTGCAGTCAATGCTCCCAGAGTATATAATTGTGTGCTCACATGTAAACTTGGGCACTTCAGACTGGAAACCCAGACAAAAGCTATTTTCCTGTATACTCATGACAGAGACCAAAAATTATACAAGTTCACATGAATTGTAGGCTATTCACTTGGATGTTCTATATGTATCATACTGGTCAAGCTGAAGAATTGAAGACAAAGACAGATGTCAGATTGACTTAAGATTTGAGGGAAGGTGGCAAAAAACCTTTGAGCCAAATCATACCTGGATGGCATGGCTGAGCAGATAGCATCATTACAGTAGAGTAAGCTATCATCATAGAATGTTCAGCCTACTTATCTTACTATGCTAGACAAAGTGAAGCCTAAACAAACCTCATCTGAACTGTTAAGGAAACATGCAAGCCATCTCCTCATTAAAACTTGAAGGCTTGTAAGAGTTCTTAGCTACTTGCCTATCCAAAACTCTGGAGCAATCTTTCTATCAATGCTTCAAGACTAGGATATCTCCATCTGTCAATTGTGTTACCCCCTGAGATTGAGCCAAGTTTTTATTGTAATCTGTGTTTCATAGTGTGCTGTCAAGATAATAGGCTTACACCATTTGCAGCTATCAAGATGGGAGTGAAGGCTCAAGGTTTTTAGCCAATTAATTGGGTAAGTATTGATGAATGTGCAGTCCTCTTTCTTTCAAGACAAAAACAAATCACACACCATTTTTGTAGTTGTAATGCTGCAAATCCAAGGTAAGATGTACAAGGTTGAGGCCAGTCATTGTGATGAACTGTGCCATTATCAACTCATACAAAGGATTACAGACAGTAGCAAAAGACAATGATGCAATTCCCTGGAGTAGGAAAAACTTGGGCAAGGATGATAAGAGCACAATCACAGAACATTGGCAAATTTTAGGCTGTTGTTGACTCATTGTTGTCTTGGTTTGCAATTACCCCATCAACTCGCAGTGTTTTTAGGTTGGTATATGGAGCAGGAATAGCTGTAAACAAGGGGAATGTGACCCAAAAACATTCCAAAGAGACAACACAAGACAGTGTAGCAAGTTGCTCCCATGCCCAATGACTTATTCTAGAAAACAAAAACACAAATTGTTGAAGGTCTATTGTCATGGGTGTTGATCAGAAGGGGTAAAGATGATTCTAAGGCTTCACTTAAAGGCCCATATGCTTCATTGTTACCACTCATTATGCTCCCACAACATGTACAAGGAACTGAATCAGGTCCAATGACTATGATCTTTTAAATAGATGGGCCAAGTGCTGACTACATAAAATTGGAAAGCTCAAATTGAAGGTTGACAAAGGCAGATTTGTAGGTATAGACAAAAAAATCAAAAAAGTATCAGATCTACTGGCCCAATAGGCACATGGTATCTATTGAGAAGGACATCTATTTCAGTAAGGCTGCTGCTCTTGACCCAGACACTGTCCAAATCAAAGGGGAGTGGGATGTACCCATCAATCCAGACAGTTCCCAAGTTTCCACAACACTGGCCTTGCCAAAATCCTCTTCCAACATCCCAATGAATGTTGTGAAAAGAGAACTGCCACTGAAAACACACCAAACACAAAAGTGGCAAGTGAAATGCATGAATAACATCAAGAACCTGCAGAAAACACTCTAGAATGCCTCAAACACTTCAGAATATGAAAGATCATCTGCTACTGATCCCCCACATCTTTGTACATGTCAAAGCTCCCTTGTTGGTCTTCCTCAATTTAATCCCAAATAATATGGATGAGGCCAATGTCAAAATACCATAAAAAAGGCAAACATCACAGAATCTGCGTTCATTGCTGATGTTATAGACATCCTGGAGCCTAGGGATGTTGAGATTGATGACGTTGGTGATGAATCAATCCAGAAAGTGGTTGAACATGCATTAGCTGCCAGTGAGGATGTGCCAACAATCATCTAGCCACCTGTCTTGGTCTTGCCAATTCATCTGATATACAAGGTTCATTAACCTCTTCCTTGATGGTAACACATTTATGAGGTGTTCTCACCTCTAATAACAGATTCACATCTTCAGTTTCAGCTGGTGTAGTTGTCACCATTTCCACCTCAGATAATGCCTGTCTAGGCACACCACTAGTGTTACACCACCTATGACAATGGTCAAAAACCTGTTGGGACTCATTGGCTTGCTGTGGTGCATTTAGAATATCCATTGCACTTGCAATGTCTGATGTTTGGTGCTGCACAATTGCATCATAGTCCGCGGACTCTGTAGGGATGGCTGTTGATACTGCTGAACCCCTAGCAGCCTTACATTTCAGGTACTCAATTACCTCTAACTCAAAAATATGGATATATATTCAGTCAAATCTACTGTAGGTACAGTATGGCTTCTCGCAGCCATCAATTGCATGTGCTTTAGGATATGAAGCTGAAGATACTTATGTGTTGATTCTTCTGAGACCACAGGGTAATGGTCTAACACCAGTTGGATCTCGACTTCTGAACCTAACTTCAAAACCTCCTGGAGCCTTCATTCCTCACCTGCAGCTGACTGCCGCTTCTTCCTCTAGCAACCTCTGGTCGCTGCACTCTAGGCGCTTGCTCTAAGTTGACGACATTGTTGTCCATACTAGATATCTCTTCCATCTTTACCTGGTGGTATTGAGTAGTGAGCTTTGCCAACTGTTCACGTCCTGGTGATCCAGCTACAACAACTCGTTCAGAGTATCCTGTTTGGAATGGCATGCTATGCGCTAGCGCGCCTTCATGCATGCCCTGCCTGTCATCTAAAATCGCTTCAGACAAGCTATTAACCTCGGGTTCCACAAGAAAAGCCCAGCCAGAGTTCTCCGGCGTCGTATTCCCATCTTGAATCAATTGTGCGCCTTTCATCTCCCACTCGCTGTCTGTCATGTCCACTGAGAAGAATGTGCTCTGTGGTTCGACTCTCAGGCTAGAAAATTCAATACAATTACTGATCATATATCTTACAATCACTTTGTAGGACGTCCCGCCAGGCATCAAAATCAGCGTCTCATGCTTCAACGGTGCATATCTACAAAACACCACGGACAAAATACATTTATCGATAAGATCATCTATACATGCTCAACGTGAAATAAAAGATGAATCCGTCGTCTCAAAGGGTATGTCGTGAACATGATCGCGTTTCATGTGTGCTTGTAGACTCAATGGGGCGTAGACGGAGGACGGGAGCGGCCTGCAAAAATGACAAAGCGTGCGATTGTGAAGGATCGCGAGTATTGGTACGAGATGAATATGGTCGTCAAGTTCCGGGCTTGTGAGCCTGAGAAGGGCCGTGAGCAACCTGAAGCTATTAATGTCTTTCCTTCCTCATCAGAACTCTTTCTCCCATCTCTCTCATCTATGATCATTCTATGATCATCCAAAGATAAAACCCCTAGTCGACAGTATCATCCACTTCCTCTCTTTCGCACGAATCCGAGATTAAATCCTGGGAA
Organism: Termitomyces sp. MG145; assembly: GCA_003313055.1. NCBI lineage: Eukaryota > Fungi > Basidiomycota > Agaricomycetes > Agaricales > Lyophyllaceae > Termitomyces > Termitomyces sp. MG145. The sequence continues at coordinate 42,828 of QGOB01001999.1, forward strand.
GAAGGATTCATACCCTGCGAGCATACACTCATCTTCAACCAATCACTGATCATAAATTCTCTCCCTTGCAAGACTTCCCGCCAGGAATTGAAGTTTTCCTCTCATGCTTCAACAATGCATCCTCAGAATCTACAAAACACGCATCATTGATAACGTGAAAAGAAAGCCGAAACCGTGACCCCAGCGAGTATGTTGTGAGTATGATCGCTTTTCGTGTGTGCTTGTAGACTCGTTGAGACATGATCAGAAGACGAGGAGTCGCCCACAAAATGACGAGGCTTGCGATCGTGGAGGATCGCGAGGAGGATAGGTTACGAGATGAGTACGGTCGTCAAGTGCTCGGGTTTGTGAGCCTCAGAGAGGTCGTAAGTTCTCTGAGGCTCCAGTTCAGCCTAAGGTATGTCTTTTACTTCTTATATAAATTCCTTCTCCATTTCTTTGATCGATGATCATACAAAGGATAAAATCACTCACCAATAGCATCACGCACTTGTTCCCTTCCGCACGGCATTCCGTAGTCAAACCCTAGAAAGAAGAAATTATACCCTGCGAGCATACACTCATGCTCAACCAAAGCACCACGTCCCCTATCCCGGCTTCGGGACTCTCACAGTGCGCATCGCGCGATCTCAGAGAGAACTTGTGGTTGTGTTTGACTCGTAGGTCTCTTTTCCAGTGGGTGCGAGAGGCAGCAGTTTGGCGGGAGGGCGGGAACGGGTATGAACTTGAATACCGGAGGGGGTCGGCTATTACGCCTGAAGGCGGGGCGAGTGCCTGTCTTTCTCCGTCTCCTTCCTTTTTATGCTTGTGTGACGAGACCTGATGCATATAGAGAACAGATGCATACTGTTGCGCATGCGACGACGGTAAACCCGACCCAGAGATTGCCGCACGTTTCGCCTTGTTCGATATCAACGTCCAACCGCTCTTAAAGACCGCAAAAACCATGACAGAACTTGTACGTCCTTTTCCGTCACCCTGACTCATTCAAATTGCGCCACAGTAAATGACTTTTCGGTCTGCGTTACCCAAGGACGCAGGTATGTCTTCTTCTTTTCTTCTTCTCTCCTTTTTCCTTCGTTCTCCCTCATCCCTTTCTTCCGCACTTGAACGTCGAACTCTTACTCGAGCTTCAACACATACTCCTTACCCTCACGCTCACACAGCCCCAGCACCGGCCTCCCGATAGTAGACACGATGCAGCTGGAAGAGATAGGATTTCCCACAATTTGCGCGCAACAGGCGCTGCTTGCGGCTGGGAACAAGGACGCAGAGTCTGTGTTGGAGTCGTTGTTCCAGCATATGAAGATCCCGGTGAGTAAGGCTGCGATTCGTCCTATAAATTGACGTATCCCTTTGTATCTGAGGGCGATGGGCTGAATGCTAATGAGTTGATGTTGATGCGCAGATCGTGAAAAGGGACAGCGAGACCAGAGTCGGCTGCGGGACAGGTTGGGCTGATCCAGGATATGGGGCTCACGGGCAGCACAGGGAGGAAGAGAGACGGTGGGTTTTTTCTTCGTTTGACGCTGCACAGGGTGGCGACATGGAACGTGTCGCGTTGAATGGACATTCAACCACCTGGCGATATGTGTGATGAACCTGGCTCCGATTCCGGTTCCGCTCCTTCCACAAAAGCCCAAGTAAGGGGCTCCCAAGTATGGTACAACAGAGTCAAGTCTCGAAAAATTGGCGCCGGTGCCATCGCCTCAGGACTTCAGTGATGCTCACGGTAGATGTAAGTTTTTTCACGAATATTCATCACATGACAGTCGTATTGCTTGAAGCTGTGGGCATAGAGACTAGGACGAAGAACCGGCGTCAACCGTGGGGAAGATCTAGCAGTAAAGAGCGCTATGAGTCTGTTCTCCTTACCCTGCCACGACAGCTGTCAGTCTCATGCATGGCTCCAATCTCCAGACGTATCATGTCCAATTCAGGACGCTGATATAGAATTGGAGATGCAAGCATGCTGAAAATACAGTATGCGGTGTAAGGAATCCGGAAACATGGCTTGGACTGGCAGGATTCTTTCCAAATGTTTGCGGAGAAGATGCTGATAAGATCTGGTTGGTATCATTCAAGAGAAGGCGCAAGGTCGACACGTGTAAAGGTGATTCACATGATATATTTTAAAAGATTGTTCAATTGTCAACAGTGGAAGGGACATTAAGGGGACCCGGAAGCCCGTTCCGAGACGTAATAAACAAATCAAAGTCGAGCCAAGTATACGAAAAAAAACGAGCATTGGTACGTATGAACGAGGACCTGAAGTTTATGCTATCTGCGCAACGTTATCTGCCTGACTCTGATAATTCAATTTCTTCATTGTGTAGGCCAGCCACGTAATCCATGTGAAGTCTAGTACTGTCATACAACAGATAACAAGGCGGATTATGAGGGGGTTGATGTCTTCCATTGGTGAAGCACTCGAGGCAAGTCCAGTTCGCCAAACAGACGAGAATAGCGCCAGCGAAAGAAATATAAATCCCCTGGAGACAGTGTTCGTGGATCAAGAAACTATTGAAATAATGTATCTGCTTACCAACACAATGCGCCGGCCGGGAAAGCAAGAAAGGTCCATGGCAGATACACGCAAGATTGGTCGTGTTCTTTGACCATCTACAGCATCATAGAATTCTAACAGTCTGGCTGGGGTGAAAAAAATTATCGTACCTGATACCAAAGCATACCAAATTTTCCAGTCCTGAAATTGTACTTGCGGAAATAGTAATCCAATATTCTTGCCGACACATATGCAGCTGCAAAGCGAAAGACGAAGAGGTATACAAAGCCTCGGACGAGGGGGTCGCCGTTTGTTCCTGGCATCGATAGTAATGGTGGAGTAGATCTGTCGAACAAAAGTCTGGTAAGTAGATGAAGCAACGTATTGAGAGAACTACTAACAGGAGGATACAACCGACCAAGGAGGCAATCACGGTCCATATTTTGCAGCAGTGCTCGACATAATCAGTCCAGCTCAACTCGACCCACTTGAGAGGGGAGTCTGTGGCAAATTCTGTGGCGACTCCGGACGGCGTAAAAGACATGGCATCCAAAGAGGATGGCTTGATATGGGCAGGTAGAGGACAGGTGATGTTTGTTCCCAGCTTCTTTGCTGCGTTTACTCTGCTAGCTTGCCTCGACGCCGAAGTCGTATTGTTTCTGTCATTAAGTGAGTCATTGACGCCTTTAGCATTGGATGCATGACGAAGGAAGTTTGTGGCTTGTGATGAAAAATATAAGGGAGTACACAGCAGAGCTAGAGCCCACAGGTATCGGAGAACATGCGCCATGCGGCGGGATCAGTGATGGTCGAAGTACCACTCTTATAAGGAGGGATAGGAGGAGATGTCCTAGCGTTTGTCTTTTATAGAACCGTGACAGAATGTTGATCACATTTCGTGAACCGGTCAATTTGAAATTTGGAACCTTCAAATTGTAGGTATCTCTTCTCCCGATTCATCCGTGAAATGCAGTTATACTTTGAATGTACCTACTGTTAGAGATGAGAGTATAGAAATTGGTATCCAAACTTGATTGAGTTTGCTCGTCCGCGATTAGGTCATCCTGAACAAACTCTCCAAACAGTTGTTTTGTATTGCCAATATTGTGATTGTTTTCTGGAATCAGTGAGATACTCGGAATCAAAAGCTGTATGTAGAAACGGTCATGTGTATGGCATCTGGCTGCAATAACAGAGGCTTATTGACCACGATCTTGATATGACGCTCCGGGGAGTAACTGCATCTACGCGACCGAGTCAAGACTTTAGTGTCCTCAGAGACCCGAAACAGGTACAAACCTCTCAAGATCAAGGTCTGCTGTAAGTACACTAAGCATAAAAGGAGTTTTGTCCTACCATTTACATCCCATACACGCGGTCAGACGGGCGGCCCGAGAGCGTTGGCTTCGGACAAATTTGTTCAGCCAGGCGATACCGCCCAATCATCTTCTGCTGGCGCTCAGTCCAAAAGCCGGGGCTTTGGCCCGGCTTGGCCGCCTTTGGCCTCACGGGAACATTATGGCCGATCGAAGCGGCCGGCAGCAGACTCGAAAAATGCGGCATCATCCTACAGCCGCCCTTGCAGACTGGATAAAACTTGGCGAATCCGAAATTCTCCTACTCGTGTCCTGTGCGTGTTCTCTTTGGCATCAATTAACGAAGCTTTCCGAATGCACCACTTCCCTATTTGGACTTTTTTTAACGCCCCAACCTGATTCAGCACTCTTTTGTAACTCAAGAGTCACAGATAAGTTTTGCAACGTCCTCATTCACGATCTAGTAATCCAGCACTAATTTGACAGCTGAACTGGTACCTCATACATTGGTTTGTTCCAGTGGGAACTGGTAGGAAGATCCAGCAGTATCGTGCGGGTCGTGATCTTCTGTCGTCCTTGGCGGGATCGGGGTAGTTGATGGTCAGATCGTTTTGGGCATGGGATGGGTGCAGAGGGGGACAGCACCTTTTCAACGTGGTGATGCTGCAGCTTTGGCTTTGGAGAGAAATGGAAAGTGCCGCCAGCGGACAGTACCACAGGTATTTCTGACTTTCTTCTTCGTACTTAGGTCAACCCCGGTGCGTACCACTTTAGAACAGAGCACGCACCCAGAGTCATCAGTAATGGCTATTCTTGAAACCCATGTTGTTCAAGTCTGGCGCACAGAAAGATGATCATGAGACCAACTATTGTTCTTAAAGTTGTATCCGATGTCATGCTCTGTATCAGAGAAGGTCGTGCAGAAGAAGATATTGGACTCGTTGCTGTGGAGGAGACACAGTTCCAGAAGAATCCAGTGTCATGTTATGGAGGTTACGTGATGCTGACGCGCCATGCCAAATCTGTAACCACACTCTATCCGTGCCCGTGTGACTAAGCCTACTTCCCTTGAAAAATTCCGGTACGAGTCATATCAAATGTATTTGATGTCCTAGGATTCAGCCTCGTGGTGGCGAATCTCATTCATCAATCGTGGGGACCAGCCTTCCTGAAAAGCCCGTCTTCTCTCGGTATTGTATCAAAAGCATTTGACATGACGTTCGTACTAGAGAAAGATTAAACAACCGTGCGATGTGTTAATAGTCTAACAAGTATGTATCCTAGACTCAGTATGCTCGGCTGTGGCGTAGAGAAAGTCTCAGCACCCGGGATCATCTGTGACGGCAATTAATTATTGCTATTCACGAGATAAAGATCCAGATATAACGTTTGCAATTTTACTCTGGCTCATAGACAGAAGAACATGAGATACAGCATATCCGTCTATTATTCCGAATTCGCAAGCGTCTCCAGAAAGCATTCGTTACAAAAGATTGCCACGGACACGAGACCTATGATCGACGACACGTGATGCTGACGCGTCTTGTCAAACTTTCCTGCAATACGGTTTATTTAGATTTTGTTGCGTGCGCCTGTTGTAATCACTTCAAACGTTAACAAATCATTGACCTCAAGTCCCACAAAAAAAAGCCCAGCCGGGGTTCTCCGGCATCGTCATTGCGAGAGTGCACGTGATGCTTACGCGCCATTCCTTTTTGCTTTTGAACCACCACCATGTCGTGTCCTCATCTCGAATCAATCGCGCGCCTTTCGGCTCCAAAACTCTCTCAGTCTGTCAATAGAGAAGAATGTACACAATGCTTCGACTCTCAGGTCATAAGAACCTCAATACAGTCACTGATCATCAATCTGACAATTCCTTTGCAGGACCTCCCGTCAGGCATCGAAGTCTGCCTCTCATGCTTCAACGGTGCATGCTCAGAACCTACAAAACACCACGCACAAACACACATACAACGATCAGGACATCAATATACGCTCAATGTGAAAAGGAAACCGAAACCGTCGCCTCAGAGAGTATGCTGTGATCATGATCGCATTCTGTGTACGCCTGTAGACTCATTGAGGCGTAGATAGAGGACGAGGAGCCGCCTGCAAAAATGACGAAACTTGCGATCGTAGAGGATCGCGAGGAGGATCGGTACGAGACGAGTACGGTCGTCAAGTGCTGGGTTTGTGAGCCTCAGAAGGGCCGTGAGCTCCCTGAGGCTGTGGCTGAACCTAAAGTGTGTTTTTATAAGTTCTTTCTCTCTTTCTCTCGTCTACGATCGTACAAGGTAAAATCCCTCGTTGACAACATCATGCGCTCCCTCTCTTCCGCACGCCAATCCGAAGTCAAATCCTGGGAAGAAGAAATCACACCTTGCGAGCATACACTCATGCTCAATCAAAGCACCACGTCCCCTATCCCAGCCTCGGGACTCGCACAGTGCGCCTCGTGCGATCTCAAAGAGAACCTTTGGTTGTGTTTGACGTGCGGGTCTCTTGGGTGCGGGAGGCAGCAGTTTGGTGGGACGGGCGGGAACGGGCACGGTGTTGAGCATTGGAGGAGTACGAGTCATCCTGTGAGTGTTAAGCTTGGGACTATTACGCCTGAAGGCGGGGCGGGTGCGTGTCTTCCTTCCTCCGTCTCTTTCTCTTTTCATTCTTGTGTGACGAGACCTGATTGTTGCACATGGAAACAGATGTATACTGCTACGCATGTGACGATGCTAAATCCGACCCAGAAATCGCCGCACATCTCGCCTCATTCGGTATCAACGTCCAAACGCTCTTGAAAACTGAAAAAACCATGACAGAACTCGTATGTCCTTCTCTGTATCACTACATATCCGCGATATTACTTATTCAAATTACGACGCAGCAAATCGAACAAAATCTAAAGTACGACTTTTCGCTCACAAGCGAAGATGGCCAAGCTCTCGAACCGCTCTTCGGCCCTGGACTGACTGGACTTGCGAATCTCGGTAACAGGTTCGTTTCTCGTTCTCCCTCACCCTCATCCTATTTGACCCACAGCCTTCCTTAGCTGCTACATCGCCTCTACACTCCAAGCCCTCTTCTCACTCCCCGCCTTCCAAGCGCGGTACAGCCCCCCTTCTTCAACACAAGACCATGCACTAACATGTCCTGAGCCCCTTCCTGCCTCATGTATCGAGTGTCAGCTCCGCAAGGTTGCCGATGGGCTCCTGAGTGGGCGCTATGCCGTCCCCAGGGGACACGTTCCCCATTCTCACCTTTCTCCCCGATCCCAAGGCGGAGACAGGGAGACATACCAAGAAAAAGAGAAGAGGGAGTTTCAGGTGGGTTTGAAGCCCTCGGGACTGAAGGAGCTCGTAGGTAGGGGCCACGCTGAGTTTGGGACGATGAGGCAGCAGGATGCTGAGGAATTTTTTGGGTGGTTGATTGAGTTTGTTAGGAGGGATGCGAGGAGGTTCGGGGAGCATGCACAGGAGGGTGGGTGTTTTTTCTTCTTATTTTTCTATCTCCCTGCACATCCTTTCTTTTCCCTTTCTTTGTCCTCTTTCCGTTTTTCCATCTACCAAAAACAAGCGAATAAACGAACGAGTCCGCTCACCCCCTTGTAGATGCAACACGCATATTCACCTACGCGCTCGAACAGCGCCTCCAATGCACCTCATGCGGCGGCGTACGGTATCGCATAGACAACACCGACATACTCAGCATTCCCGTTCCCGCCGTCGAGCTCGTCCAACCAGAACAAACAAAAGACGATCAGAAGAAGTGGAGAGAGGTAGACTTGATGAGGTGCGTTGAGATGGTGCTGGGCGAGGAGGATGTCGATGGCTGGGAATGTTCACGGTGTCAGAGGGGCGTTCGGGGCGTCAAGTGAGCTCTAGGTCTTTTGTTCGATTGGGAGCTGATGTGCATGGAATGGGATGTAGGTACGCACGATTCAAGTCGTTCCCCCAAGTCCTTGTTGTACATGCGAAGAAGTTCCAGCTTGTGAATTGGGTTCCTACGAAGCTTGGTGCGTCGCGTTTTCCTCCCACCTTGATATTTCAATCCTAATCATACGTGGACGGTAGATGTTCCGCTCATACTCCCGCCTGGGGATTTGTTGGAGCTTGGGGAGGCACATTTGGGGAGGGGAATTCGCCCCGATGAGTCTGCATTGCCCGAGGATGCAGGTATGTCTTCTTTTTCATTCTCTCCTTCCTTTCCTCCCTCCTTCATCATTTTTCTTCCATTATCATCCAACCATCCAACTTGAACTCGAACCTCCAACTTTCCCTTACCCTTACACAGCCCCGACACCGGCCCTCCCAACATTCGACGTGACGGCCATGGCCCAGCTGGAAGGGATGGGATTCCCCGCGATCCGCGCGCAAAAGGCGCTACTTGCGACTGGGAACAAGGATGCAGAGTCTGCGATGGAGTGGTTGTTCCAGCACATGGAGGATCCCGGTGAGTCAGGCTGCGATTCGTTCTATAAATCCGTGTATTTCTTTGTATCTGAGGGTGATATACTGAATGCTGATTGCGCAGATATTGACGCGCCGATTGTGTTAGAAGATGGAAAGGGACAGGGAGGATTGGAGCCGGCTGCGGAACAGGTTGCGCTGATTCAGGATATGGGATTCACGTCGGCGCAGGGAAGGAAGGCGTTGAGGGAGACGGTGGGTTCGTTACGCTGCTTGTTGAGAGTTTTGTTCATGTCTCAACACACAGGGCGGAGACATGGAACGCGCCGTCGAATGGCTATTCAGCCACCCCGACGATATGGGCGATGAACCCACCTCTGCTTCCGGTTCAGGTTCCGCTTCTTCTACCGACCCTCAAGCAAAGGAGCTCCCGGGTACGACGGACGTACCTGCGCGATACCGCCTGAAAGCGTTCGTGTCGCACAAGGGCCCGTCTGTGCATTCGGGACATTATGTTGCGCATGTGCGTGTGCGTGTACCTGTGCGGGTGGGGGAGAACTTGGAAGAGAAGGAGGAATGGGTGTTCTTTAATGATGAGAAGGTGGTTAAGGCGGATGAGGACAGTGTGAGGGACTTAAAGGGGTTGGCATATCTGTATTTCTTTGAGAGGGTTTGAGGGTAGAGTAGTAAAAGATGAAATTTGTGTAAAGTAAGAAAGATTCGACAAAAATGTCATGAATGCTAAAAGAAATGCCGTAGATGCAGTCTCGTCGTGAAAACTAAGCGATACGGCCTATGCGTCCAACGGTTTCTTTTCTCTTTCAATTCTCTTCAGCTCTCCCATAGTCTGTACGCAACACATTTCTACTGCAGTGGTGGCAAGCTTTCCCCACCGGGGTTTTGATGCTACCCCACTTGCCCTTTCTGTCAATTAGGTCTATCGTGGCGTATTCGTAGTAATGCGACCATAGCTACCGTAGTGTAGCGTAGGTAGATATCATCAATAGTAATATAGTAACAAACTTGAGGCTTTCACCATGAGGTAATCACGTGCAGAGTGGACATAAAACCACGTTTTTTTTTTTTTTTTTTT